>OMLF01030211.1:11495-24518 GCA_900302615.1 Holocentrus rufus
ATCTCAGATTAGCTCCTCTGACACATCACATAACTTGACATTGTGTACCTTTTGTATTTACATGTCAACATTAGGTCCAAAACCTTCAAATGACCACACACTTCACAACTCAACAATGCATATTTTCAATTTAATACAGGCTTTAAATATTACAGTACATTACTTGACATTTACAATTTCCATTTACAGTACAAGAAGTCACACTCACATACTGCTGGTCAGTATTAGGTGAAGGCCACCTTATCAATAGCTGTATGTCGTAAATGTGAGAAACACCAGATTATGTGCTTAACCCAAACATATAATACAATACGCCCAGAACATATTCCCTGTAAACCTTGATCCTGTGCAATTTGTTAATGTAGGCAAAGTTAGACAAAGCTTTCATCTATATACACAAATATCATTTTATACAGTACAACTGTAAATTTAAGGCACGGCATGTGAGATATCAGTTCAAAAATGATTACAAAGGCTGGTGCTAGTGATTTATTCCATCTTTTCCATGTAAGCCAGTGTGTAGTTTCTGGTAAACTTCATTATAATGCGAATTTGACCTGGATATTAAATCTGGCATGAAAAAAGGACCTGTCTTGTGACATAAGACTAATTTGGGAAATGTTATTGTTTTTTAAAGAAAGTAGATGTTTTAGTGGCTCTCTGAATCATTGCATGCAGAAAATATATTTTCTTCCCAAAAATATGAGCTCCAAGTGCAATATCCTTAAGCTGCCTCCACTTTTGCAGTTCCTGTTTTCTCCCTCATATTTCAACCTAATTTGCAGTCTTTTCTTTACCTAAATTTATTGCATCTCTCACCACATCGTGTTAGAGCTTTTTTTTTTCTCTCTTAACATTCCTAAACAACAAATTCCCAAGATAACAGATAAATCAACCAGAGGGACCGGTCTTGTGATTCGTCCTGTCCAACTTTGGTCGCTTGCAAAGTCCAGCGGGCGGCTCCTGCTGCTGGAAGATCCGTCTCATTTGTTCAACACAGATAACTGAAGCCACCTCTGTCTCCTTGACGAGCTGTGATAGGCTGAGGAAGCCGTGTGGGAGGTCCTCCACCACCGTCAGACTCACAGGCTGGCCCATGTCCCGCAGCTTCTTGGCAAACATCACAGAGTCGTCCAGCAAGGCGTCTAGAGCGGAGGCCTGTGTGAGGACAAATCAGAAAACCGGTACTGAAAAATCATAAGAGAGAGTAGCAGACACAGAAATTATGAGGAAACTTCTGAATTTATGAGATCACACAAAAGAATTTCTTATTAAACAAGAATCCTGTTGTCATATGACCCGCCCCTTTCTGGCCAATCAGTGTGGAAAGTTGGTCAGCGCCACCTTGACCCCTGACCAACCTCCCCACCTGGCTTTGTGACGCTATGTGGATACATTTTGAATCTACAGCCTCGTCCGCTGCCATGCCTCCTTGATGCCAACTGGCCCGAAAAGTTAATCACTTCTTGATTGGCCCGTGACCAACCTCCCTTCTGAGTTATGAGGCGTTACATGGATGTGTTTGGAAACTACGTCCCTACTTGTCCTAAGCCCCGCCCATTGCCCCCCTGTGCCGATTAGCCCTAAAAGTTCATCACCTTCTCGCCAAGTTTCATGCAAATCTGTCCAGTACTTTTTGACTTATCCTGCTGACAGACATGGGATCACATAACCTCCTCCTGCTGGTGCTGAACACCCAGGAACTTGAGACTTATTATTCCAGCCCAGACTCGCACATCCAGAAAGTGCTGCAGGTGCGTTGGTGCAACTTACAAGAAGTAAGTTGGAGTAAGGAGTGTTTTGTATCGCAGGTTAAACAGGACAGTAAAAACCTCATTTACTGCACATTCATTTCACCACAGAGTGAAATGGGGTGCAGCTAGATGTTTTGACCCTTTGCTTTTCATAGCTGCTGCACAAGGCGGCGAGCCAAAACATCATGTTGAAATGAATTAGGCTGAGTGATTGAATTGTCCTTGGGACCTGGATCAGGTTGAAATAAACCCCATGTCTAGAAAACATTAACTCCACCCACTGACTCCCTCTCTTACCACTATGTGTACAGGCGGCAGGCCTCTCAGCAGGTTATTAGGAGCCAGCAGGGGCGACACAAACGGGTTCTTGATAATGGGGCAGGTAGTTTGGTGAACAAAAGCCAGGCACTCTGAGCGCAGGGGCTCAAAGCCCTCTGGGTACTCCAAGGGACCTCCGCAGCCAGGGGTGGAGGTTTGAGACAATGTCCTGCGGGACTCGCTGTCCGGGGAGCTTCTCTGAGCTGATGACAGTGAGCGTCCTCCGCCTGAAGTCCGCATGGGATCCAGAAACGACTGGATCCAGTTGGCGGCTCCCTGGGTGAGGTCGCTGAGCAGCAGGGCTGTGTCTCGGCCCAGAGCACTCAGGCTGGTGTGTCCCAACGCAGGCTGCACCGTCTGAGACTCTGTGCCTGGGACAGTGAGAGGGTGTGAGGACAGGAGGAGGAACAGGGGACAGAGAGGAGGAACAACATGAATGTGGTGATAAAGGATCATATTGTGGCTCATTTCTTATGGTTTCCAGTGGCTACTTAGACAGACGCATTTAGATTTACAACAGTTTGATGACTACAGTTGTTGGAAGTGGGAAGTACAGCATACTGCAGGAATGCTTGTTGGTAGTAAACTATGAGGCTCAAAAGTTATGTTTTTCTCTCAGTGAAGATCAAAACAGAGGTTCAGTTCGATTTAACAATTTTTTTTCCGCCCAAAAATTCAAATTTGATTCAAAGTGTTTTATATGGATTCAGACCAAAGTCAGAGTGATACACTCTATTTCTTGAATCAGAGCGATGCAGTTGATTATGGCACATTTTGTATTTTATGCATCAACAGAATGAATCATTACAGCCGTAAATCTGAGTAAGTCAAAGGATCAGACCCTCAGGTGAAATTAATCAGAACAAAAGTAAAGGAATGGTGCAAAAATAAAAGCAAAAGGTGATATAAAAATATTTCAATTCTTCAGTGTTTTAACTGGATCCACTTGCTTCTTCTAGAAATCCAATAGGAGTTTGCATTGCCACTTGGTGTTGCCATTATTCAAAGCAGTTACACTATTACTTACACAAAAATGAGTCTTTCCATTCCGATTGTCACGAATCTCTCAGGTTTTCCTTTAAAAAACTAAACAGGATCTGATGACAGATTAGTATTCTGTGTGCCAGAACACAGTGTGTCACCAAACTGGAGTGTTTATGTATTCAGTGTCGCTCTGCTGGACGCCTCAGAGTGTGTGTGTGTGTAAATCTGTCTGAGGAGCTGGTGTGTCAGAGCGCTCCAGTGTTTACAATGGCAGTGAATGATATCAGGCCGGCCAGCAAAACTGTTTGCAAACTGCCACAGTGGGGAAAAAGAGCAAAATCAGACCACAACTTCACACGGAAGTTGCAGGGATTTTTTTCATATTCCTTTAATAATATGCTATCTGGACTTCATAAATCCCTTTGACAATCTGATCTCTGTTCCACTGGAGCTGGGAAGTGCTCTGTTTTAAATGAGGCGTGACACAGCATACACACACACATACGTACACACCCTGCATACCTGCATAAGCATTCAGGCACTTGGCGAGGACACCCAGAGGCAACAGAGGGTCGATGAGCGTGAGCAGGCGGGAGGGCGAGACGTCAGTGGTGAGCAAGGTGGCGGGGTAGGCCACCATGATGCCGTCAGGGACTCGGATCCCGCTGGCTATCGCCTTCATGGTCACGGTGATGCAGAGGTTTCCCCCGGCGCTGTCCCCCGCCATGCAAACTCGCTCTGCTGTGGAGCCTAAAACACAAAGACAAATCTGTCATTGTGTAAAAAAAATGGCGGCTGCATTTCTAGGCAATGCTCCCAACCCCACTGATAAGGGATCAGGAAAGTCAGACATGCTGTTTGGTGACATTTTTACACTTTACAACACCACTGGACTGCATATCTCTGCATGTTCTCTGCATCTGAAACGGCCCAATGACTTTTTTTCTGTTCCATGTTCGGATAATATAATGATACTGTGAACAGATAAAGGATGCACATGTGTTTTGCACACTGCTGGTTTTCTGTACATGTGGTCCCTCAGTCAAAAGGAAAACTAATATTGCACATATCCAAATGGCAAAGAGAGGAAGATATTTTGTGATCCATATGTGAGCAAGCAAACATATCTGCTAGTATCATTTGTATGTGATACCTAAGAAATATTTCCCACCAGAATATACTTATATAATGCCAGACATGCTTGCATTCTGTTTTATTGTTGCCATTATCCTTCATATTGCTTTTATTACTTGTTTTACTGTTTGTGTGTGCTTATATCTCATAATCTTCCTTTTTTCCCCCCAAGATGAATTCCTTCACTTCTGCTGCTGCAATGCTTAAAATTTCCACACAGGGATCATTAAAATTTCATGCCATCTTCTTATGCAGGACCACAGAAAGCAGAGAGGAGGGGGAAGCGGTTGCCTCCTATTACAAATTAATGGGAGTTGAATGGCTAAAACCCCCTGAAATCTGGGTGAAGAGTAAATTGTATCCCTGATCAATAAAGCTATGATTAATCAACATGTTTCTTAGCAGATTTACAAGTGAACCTCTTGACGTACATTTTCTCTAATGCACTGCTGTCTGTCTGTGACAACATACACTAACCCAGCAGGTGGCAGTTCTTCAGGGCCCAGCAGTAGGCATAGAAACACTCCTCCAGCGCTCTGGGAAACGGAGCCTCAGGTGACAGAGAGTAGTCCACAGACAGGATGGGGACACTCAGATCCTTCGACCAGCTCCTCAGGTAATTCTGGTATATGAGCGAGTGGGTGGAATGTGGAATAAAATATGTGAGATGAGAGAAATGCAGCAGAGTCATAAAAGAAGAGAGCATGCATAGAGTATGCACTTTTTTTTTTAACCTTTTTGAGCTATTTTTCTGCCATTCCTGCTATTTGACATTTATTGCTGACCACTTTCAGTCATTTTATTCATCTATTGTAGATAAAATGACATTCAAATATTAACTTGTTACCTTCCAGGCTGAGATATTAGTAGTATAGTAGTTATTATTGTTATATTGTTATATATTGACACTATGAAAGCAGCTACTAAAGAATGAACCGCTATTAACATCTTTGTTATTATTCCAGTGTAATGCACCTCATGGGATTTGGAGGTCTGGGCCACGAAGCCGCCTCCATGGAAGTGGATGATCAGCCAGGGGGAGAGAGGCCGTCTCTGTGCCCAGGGGGCGATGGGGAGAGAGATGGGGGGAGGATCGGTCCGAGAGAAGGCCAGCAACTCCTCACTGTCCTATAAAGTAAGACGAAATGTAAGAAATTAATAAGTAATAAAGTAACAATGAACATGTTGTCTTCCAAGTAAGATACAGTCATTGTTTGGGCTTATCATTTAAAATCATCATCTAAAAATTACAAATTTACACCCAAAATATATGCATAGAATTGTTTTTTTGTGTGGTCCTGATCCTGCTCCTTCTCAGCATGGGGGAAACGCACGGAGCCTCACCTGTCCTTCTCTGAGCTCGTAGGAGATCAGACGCATGTGGACTGGCCCGGGGCCCCAGTGGGCCAGCGGCGGTGACACGGTGGCAGATAGACTGGGGTCTGAGGCCAGCGGGAGGCGCAGAGGTTCAGGAGGCACCGTCAGGGTGAAGTTCACCTGCACTGGGTTAGAGGCTATCCTGTTGAAGCCCTGAGAGGTGATGGATACAGAAAGAAATGCCAGGGAATCAGCAGTGAAAACAGATGCAGGGAAGAGAGTGGGACGTTTTTTAGCTAGTAATGAGACAGTGATGGGATCAGTGTTTGTCCCTGCCTACTGTTATAAGGCCAGACTCTGTGAGGTTCCAGAAATACTTCCAAAACTGCAGGTCCAGGTTCTGGGTTATGCGTTCAAACTCGGCTCCCCTCAGTTCTGGATCAATGACGTACTTCCCTGATGTGAGGAGTGAAAGGGCTGCCTTACCTGGAAGATGAAGAAGAAGAAGGACAAGGAGATGGAGAAGAGAAGAGAGGGTTTCAGAAAGACGATAGCATCTAGGTATGGGCAAACAGGACCAAAGAATTTCATTTCCACTGATGTAAAGTCGACAAAACCAAAACAAAAAAGACTTGCCTATCCCAGACTGTTGTTTCCCATAGGTCTCTCCACATGAAACCATGCTTATGACGACAGTCTGGAGAAAGGGACGTAGTGTTGGCAAGAACTATCAAAAGAAATGAGAGGACATTGATTATGAAGAGATTTGTACCAAATTCAAGTAGGACTGAATGTACATGCAAACTAGTCATGGCACTTGTTTAAAGTGCAGGCAAATTAAGCCCTTGGTTAAAGAAAACACTGCATTGCATGTTATATACTTTACATTTATACAATATTTGTACACAATATGTGACAAGAGGCTTTTCCTGAGTGTTTAGAACTCTGTTACAAACACCTGATCTTCATAACTTATTCAAATCACATTTCAGTGACATGTTTTAACTCAACGCAGTTCTAAAACAAACATACTTAATGAAGTTCACACACATCAAGCAGTGAGAAATGCCCGTCGTTGCTGCGGACTGACCTGAAAGCCCAGACAGCGTCCATAGAAACAGGCTTTGTGCATGGAGCTGTACTCCTGCACAAACCTGCGGCTCAGGTCCCCGTCGTGCAGGCAGTACAGCTGCCCGTAGTTATTGTCGTTGAGGAGCCGCTGGGCGAGGTGGAGCAGTGCACGCAGCTGGCACAGTGCGCTGCAGTACGCCTCCATCTCAGACGCGTTGTGGTCTGCTCTGAAGAAGGCACCGTGGCAGTTGGAGGCAATGTAGCGGCCCTTGTGGACAATGTGCAAAAGGCAAGAGAGCAAGACCTGTTTACAGCAGAGAGAGGAGGAAGATAGAGAAAGAAAGAAAGAAAGAAAGAACACATTACCTTATTACTTTATGGCACAAAACAGGAAGTATATCACTGTTTTCCAGTACAAACTGACCAAGATCAATCTGTAGCCAGTTAATTTGTTGTTTTAACACAGCATCACTCTCTCCCAGGAAGCAATGGGGCTTATGGGAAACGTGGTCTTGATTTTGAAAAATACTAGCAATAACAATACTGCATCACTGCAATGAGGTTCAAATCAGAGCCGTGGTCTCATTTGTTTATGGTATTTATAACCAGGCACCACAATTAATTTGACGATGATATATTGATGATTAAAAATGAAATGCACCTTTAAAGTAAGAATGAAATGGCATTTTGAGAACCTCTTGCTTCCTTAATTTGATGTAATTCCTGTTGAAGCAGGTTTTTGGAGGCGGGACTTAACACAGAGAGCCATCATTCAAAAGTATAAACCAATGGGAAATCAGTTAGAGAAAGGCAGTTTAATTTGATGGAGGGTGTGATTGGTTTTATTGGTTGATTTCAGCATAATGTCACCACTGAAAATTACTGGGATGTAATGGGATTTTAATATAAAAATACCCAAAATATGTTATGTAGGTGAATAATAGGTAGGAAAAGTAGGTGACTTTAACATGCTGCTGTTTGCAACCTACAAACAGCAAACACAGGACCTTTTTAGTCTAACAAACATCCATCCCTCTTCTACTCAGAAATCACAGTTCACATTACAAAGTGCAATAAGTGCAATACCTTGACCAGGGTGCGGTAGCCATTCCCGGGTGTCTCTGCGTCGAAATCATAATGGTGGTAAACTGCGGTGAAGCTGGCGACCACAGGCTCCAGGGCTCGTCCGTGCTCCTGGATCTGTCTCATGGATGTGACCAGCCGATTGGCAACATCACCGTATGGCAAGTCGGGAGGCCCACACAGAGCAGAGGCGGTCTCTTCACACACGGTTTCCAAGGCTGCAAACACAGCCTTGTAATCCATGGCTGAGAAAGAGACGGCATGTATCCTGTTAAAAACTGTTAAAACGGCTTTTTGACTTCCTTTATACCCTCGTCTGCGCTTATCTCAGCCAGACACAACAACCATGTGATGTGCACTGTATTCCTTCGCAAAATGGACATCAACCTAAGCGTAAACACACAAATCATTATGATCATATCGCCTAAAGCCGGCCTTATTGCTTCAGTGACATACTCTTGTTATCTGTTGGGTCAAGGGTTGAAGTTCTGGTATAGTTACAGGACAGTACTTTGAAACTAGGCTGGTATGTGTTGACCCCAGGCAGACCAGCTGACTGCAACGACATCAGCCAACAGAGGTCTCTCTGATGTCAATAAAAACACAAAAACATGGTGTAAAGCAGACTTATGTGCCACATTTCTTATTCAAACAACCCGTTATCCATTTAGACTCAGTGAACAGACTGAAGCTTGTACCTCAAGAGTCTGTTCTCCTTCTAAAAACCTGCCAAAAAAAATAATAAAAGAGATTGCCAAATAAATATGATTCCAGCGCACTTTTTCGGAATAACAGAGGGAGAATTTATCAAAGCTTCTTCTTGGTGGAGGCGAGGAAAGTGGAGGCCATTTGTGACAGTTTGTTGGCTCCTCCATTGTCAAAAATGGACGTCTGCTATTGGTGGAGTGGCTCTGTCATGACTAACAAAACCCAAACCCACAACAGACCTCATAGACACAGACAGCACAAAATGTATACATATTACTCCAAACCTTCTGATATTAACTAGCCATATTAGCAATACAAGAAAATAGCACTGACTGCCATGTGAACTGTAAATTTTGTTCACTGTTTTATATATATATGACCTGGTTATTTCTGACCTGGTAATTCCCCAGCCATATCTTTCCCAGGGTTTGTGAATGATGTCATATTCTGGGTGTAAATTCCCATGTCCTGGAGGAACGGGGTAATTTTTGGAACCCACTGTCTTCACAACACCAGTGAATGAGCGCTCTGTCTGGAGAATTTGGACTCACCACCGTTACATCCTTTGCCTGTCTCCTTTCTTTGTTATCCACCACAGACAGGGCAGGTCGGTAATCATGAGCTTGTAAAATCTCTGCATTATCAACAGAGGCTAACAACAGTACATCTGAACAGCCTTAAGGCAGAATGTGAAATCAGGACACTGTCCTAGTTGTGGCAGCCTTTGTAAACACTGTTAGCTTTACCACAATTGATGCCTCTTTGATTCAATTTTCTGTCTCTGAAGAGTCCCGATCTCAGTAGGAAGACTTTAAGGCTCTCCACCTTACCCATAAACCAGCACATCTTTTTGTAGGTGGGATTCTGTCAGTCTGTTTACATTTTAAAACTTTTTTTTATTATTATTTTGTCTCCATCTGCCCCAAGCAATACATTTCCAAGCTATTTAACGTCAAAGGACACCAATTAGATGTGTCTGCTCTGTAAAATCACATTAGAAAAAAATTATTTTGGTAGTAAAACTGTGAAATCGGATGTTTCACACATGGGGAGATAAAGGTGATCAAAACAGCCTTTGGGCACCACTGCACTGGCCTATAATGAATGTTTCCCTTTGTCAGTTTCTATTTGGATTTATTCCGTAGTCGGTGTCTTTTTAGCTGCACTTGCATTTTTCCCCATAAATATGGCACTTCACATACAAAATACACATCAATTTGTCTCAGATCAGCCCTTATAAACAAAACAGCTGACAGATAGATGACGTAAAACTGGCAACAGGCTCGCCACTGTCCAGTGTCTCCAGAACAATATCAGCTTTCAAAGGCGATATCATCTTCCCATACTGTTAAAACGACACTCTGCATACCTGACTGACATCTTATGGCGACATACGATCTAGCCAGCTTACTACGCCTTTTAAAAAATATGATTAAAAAAAACAGGAAATAAACGATCCGGTATCACTCCGCCGGTCGCCAACCTTTTATGTAAACGGAGACATGGCAACTTGAAAACGCAGCCCAAGTTGTGGGTTACTTTTGTTCTCTGTCACTGACAACCGTGTTAGATATGTGTCACTCCGCTCATTCACACCCACGCCGTGCCAAAAGCCACAAACACACACTCGCGCACACACACACATATATACACACTCACACACACGCCGAACATTGCCGATTGTGTTGGTGTTTTGAGATCCCGTGTTTCCCAAATCCAACTTACCGGTGTGCATCCTCTTCCTTCATGTGCTGACAGTTTCTGTTTGTCCGCCCACAGAATGCTGGGTAGTTGGTCGGCGTCATGTGAACAGCTGCGCCGCAGGGTGGCCGCAACGCTCACATAGCAACAGGTAGCATACATGACACTGTTAACTGGCTTATAATGTGTATTTTCTATCTATCTATCTATCTATCTATCTGTTTATTTATTTATTTTTGCTGTTGGAAATGTGTAAAAAGACCGTCAAATACAAGAAATTACACCAGATTTCAAACTTTTTTCATGCCGCCCATATGAACTTTAATTAGCCACGGACCCTCAAGTGATTTTGCCGTAACGACCCTATTATGATGCTTTAAATAAATTAAACTCTTCCTCATAGAGCTAATGGAAATGGAAGCACTTTACTGATCCCTGGGGTGCTATTGAACCCACTGCTAAAAGCACTTGTCTTGCAACACTAACGTGATGTTGGCCAAATCTGTAACCGCTGATGCATCTTCTTATGTCCTGGTGGGGGCGCTCTAATTAAACAGCGAATATTTCAAACTTAAAAAGGCCAATAGGTCATGCAGAAACTGGTACACCACTGGGATGGTTTTTACCAAACTTGGAAGCATAGTTTGGTGCAGGGTTTACACAATTACACTGACTGACCTAAAGGGGTCGCTGTTCTCAAATTTCTATTTCTTTCATAGTGCTGAAGATCACAGTTAGTCAGGGAGAATCAAATATTGCAACCATGCAACAATCCAAAAAAAAAAAAAAAAAAAAAAAAAAAAAAAAAAAAAAGGAGAATTTATTATGAACACGCTGGAGCCTGCCCAAATGAAAACAAAACAAGAGGCAGAGTAAGGAATTATTCAATTATTCACTAATAGAAAAATTACAAAAAAAAAAAAAAAAACAAACAAACAAAAAAAAAACAAATCTTAAAAATCTATTTAGTACAGTCCTACATGTAACTGCAGAGATTATTTGCTATTGGTTTTGGATAAGAATATTTGAAAACTGGACAGGTAATGACTGAATGAGCTCAACCGCTATGGCAAAACTTATTTAAAAAAATATATTTACTTGATGCAAGTCAGAATTAACATTAAAGGATTGGAAATGGTACAAATGCGCATAAAAATCCAAATTTCTGTTCAGATTGAAAAAGCATTCAATGCAATCATGCAGTCATTTTTTGTGCTGAACAAAGAACTAGGAAATATTTTACAATATAAAGGTATGAATATAGGTCATTGGATCCTTATATCAAAGTAGATCATTTTGAGCAACATTCACTTAATTGTGAGGACTGTGCGTTTTATTTTATTTTATCTTATTTTTTTTGCTGCCTCACCTGTTCAGCCCCCAAGAGTCTGACAGGATGTGCATGCTCCACTTCTTATTAAAGCTGTGTAATGTCACTTTCCAGATAAATCATCCAGTCTGGATGATTCATGATTCTCTTAAAGCTAGCAGGTGTTTCATGACGTGCTGTGGGTGTGGTGGCCACATTTGACTATGTTTGTGTTTCCTATAATACACATTGTAGAAATTGTATGCATATGACTCAACACTGATATACTGGTGACAAGATAATATACTGGTTTGTTTGTTTTTTATTGTATATAACATTTTTCAGTGGAACTTTATCATGAAACTTTAGGCTGTATAATTTGAACAATATCAGTTTGGTGGAACTAGAGAAGGTCACTTCACTGAATGTTGATCCAACATTTCTGTGTTACTTACTTGAACCGTAAACTGATACATGACCTTCATCCGACTGATGCAGGCGGATCTGCTCTCATTCAATCTCTTTTCCTCTGTAATGTGACAGTATAAACAAAGTGTGTGTGGCAGATGAACACAGGATAGAGGTGACATTTCCCAAACAGCTACTTCCCGCAGTGGGACAGATACTATTTCTACTGTGCCACGTCTGTATTTTCAGACTTCTTAATACACTTGCCTCCTTCTGTTTACCCATAACAGACACTTCAAAGCAGTAATGGAAAATATCAAGAATAACCAACAACAGCCACTTTGATTTGTTATAATAAAAATGCATAGGCCACAAAGATGTTCAAAATAACCGAACTTCCTTCACAGCGTCAAAAAATGTCGCAATGATTTTAGAAAAAAAAAAATTCCTGAAACAAAAAAAATATTTGATTCTGATAAGTTTGTGCAATGCAGTAATTTTATTTGATAATTTGAAAAATAGCTGAGTCAGTGGGCATTCCACATTATTCACTAATAATAAGCTTATCAAATTGATTAGTGCGGTATTGTTTGGGTATTGGCACACATTCCAATCCAAACATGCACACCTGTAAAAATCCCTCTCTTTATATAGAAAACCTTAATTGATTGTGACCATAGGAATGAGGAAGATGAACATAACAGTCTGAGTTCTTATCTTTGTGTTTCACGTAAGGGGAGGGTCTGATTCTCATTTAGTTTTTTCCCCTCGATGTGACTCAGCACTGTCTTCAGTAAGTCCTCTGTCAGAAAAAAGTGCAAGTCACCCAGGATCACTGAGGGATTTTTTTTTTTAATGGTGTGCTGAATGACGTGCACAGAAAGTTCAGTGTGTATCTGCAGGTTGATATTTATAATCTGCTATCTGCTGTTTGTCTGGCACTTTTTCTTTCAAATTTAATTCAGTTTTCAATTTATTTTACGTGCATTTCACACGACAAAGTATATATGCAATACACTGCATTAAAAACACGAAGGACATGAGAGAAAGGGGAAAAAAAACTATTTCTACTTTTTTTGTAGGAAAAAAAGTACTTGTATTATTTCTTTTATTTCCCACTTTTTTGTTAATTTGAATTTGAACATGTGCTGTATGCACTCACACAAACACATGAATAAATGCCATTTTAATAGTACTACCACTGATAATAATAGTAATAATAATAATTAAAAATTT
>OMLF01030212.1:6081-33000 GCA_900302615.1 Holocentrus rufus
AGGAGGCAATATAGCTCCATTCAAGTGAGAGGGAGCTGAGTGAACAAACAAAGCCCTGCAACTTTTCTTTGATAATGAATTGCATGCAAGGGGGAAGCTGGTCTGTTTGTGTTTTCTCTCTCTCTCCCTCTCTGTCCATCCCTTTGCAGGCGGAGTGACACCCGTTCAGAGCGCTGCTCGTCCGGAAACGCCTCGTTCCTGATGCTTGACTAGAGAGCGGCAAAGTGCACCTCGCTGCCGTGACAAATAAGGCGCATGACACAAAGGAAGTGGCTGTGCCTGCCGTCAAGGACGAGTTCAGCAGAGCAGCATCACTACAGCGCCGTGTCACCCTGACCCTGCCCTCTTGAGGGCAACAAGACACACTACAGTTTCACCTCAGTGCTGAGCTGTCTTACTGTTTGCACCATTTTAATTCCTATTTTTATACGCAAACAGTAGAGAAGCTGAGCCACCGGTGAGATTTACAAGTTAACAACACCTTTTTTTTTTTTTTTTTTTTTTTTTTTTGCCAGGCGGAGGTGAAAACAACCAAGATAGATTAAGTCCACCTCACTCTGTGCAGCAATAATGACTATTTACAATAATGACAGTGCACATTGCCAAGGAGCGCTTTTAGACTCAAGTGTAACTTCACAGCATAATCATCACTTTGATCTTTGGCTAATATGCCCACTTAACCCCCTATCTGCAGTCAGCGAGAGAAATGCAAAGAGGCCTTTCTACACTGCAAATTCATATCGCTCAGCCTCAGTACTTAATTCCAGCTTCTTATTACCGCACCAAGCGAGGACATCAGAGCCCATTTAGAAGGCGGCTTTGAGAGCTTGTTTTTGGCTGCAGTCCTAGTTATGAATTTCTCATTGGTATTCCTGCTCTACAGTTGTTGTTGACTGAAGTAAAAGCCATTCCCTGCAGAGTGTCTGCCTCTATTCTGTAACACTGCAAACTAACAGCAAGGGATCTCACCTCTATTAGCCACAGCCACAGTTCCTTCATTTATTTATTCTATTTTAAAACTACATTTGATGCGAGCAAGTTGTCCCTCAAGGCACTATTGTGGGACCCCACCAATTTCCTGTCTGCGCCCTGTTTTCCACCACGGTTGTTGATTCGTGTTTATCTAGCTCTTAACGTTGTCACAGTCTGTTTTTAATCAGGAGCCGTGTTTGTCCGAACCTAATTCAATTATTCATCATGTTTGCTCACCAAGCTGCTCTGACGCTGCTGATGTGAATAAAACGCCGGCGCACTGAGGAGAGAGGAATTACAAATTCATCAGAGTTTGGTGAGGTTCGGGGAGAGGTGCATTGTGACATCGCCCAGGGAGCCATGTGTCACACGTAAGATCAAGGCCCATAAAAATGAGATTAATAAGGCAGAATTTTTTAAGACAAAGTTTGTCTTCAAGGGTTGTGCGAAGAAAGACGAAAGGAAGGACAGAACAAAAGAGAGAAAGATAATGACACTAGAAGAGAAGCTGTGGCTAGCAAGTGGGGGAAAAGTATAAATATGAACTCAAAATACTTCACATCATGTGTGTGTGTGTGTGTGTGTGTGTGTGTGTGTTTGTAAGTATGCACTACCGAAAGATGAGAAACGGATTTTTTTTCCCCAAAATGTGATTCTTGCGTTTTCCATCTCCTGACACCTTTTTCTCTGCAAGTAGGTCACTTCAAACAAGGTTGTAATAAGAGAGGTGCAGTTTTATCACTTCTCCTCCATAATTGACAAAATGACAGCATGATGGCAAAAGGACATGTTTCTGTGTCTGTGTGCACGTGCATGTCTGTGTGTGTATGTGTCTAATTGTGTGTGTGTGTGTCTGTGTGGGTGTGTGTCTTTCCGTGTTCCCAGCCTAGTGATGCATTACAACTCTGTGCAATATGTAATTTCTCCCCAAGGCTTTCAGCCTCAATCTTTCTCATCCTCTGTGGGTCTAAATTGTCATCATTCTGGCTGTTATTTAATAAAAGATGCAATCCTGCACAGCACACAGTCAGACAAAGGCACTTTCATAATGATACATTCAACCAACTAATAATAAGGCCCGTCGGGGGAATGGGGGGAGTTTAATGCTCTGGAAATCCAAAATTCGTCTCATCTTTTTTTCTACATTGAGTAGCATGAGGGACAACACGCATCCTTTACTTGCTCTACATCACATTACTTTTCAGTACTGTGTTCAGTTACACCATTAACGCTGTGGGCCCAATTATACATAACACTAGAGCTGCCTGTATATCACTGTTAGCCATTTTTTTTGGGCATTCAAATCTATACACTTTGTTAAAATGAGCCACACTGCATCACAGACCATGACCTTTTCTGCAAGGATACTATTTATCATTTCAAAACGTGAAAACTAAAAAATATATCATTTTACTCATTTTCCTGAAAAGGTCAAATTTACCCTTGCTGTTATTGTGGCTGTTTAAATGTATTTGAAACGTATGGATTAACCCATAAATATTTATAATGGGATTTATTTCCTTTTTCAGTAATAATGAGCACAGACAACACATTACATTTTAGTCCACTGCAATTTCTTTCTTTTTTTTTCCTTCTCCAAGGCACTCATTTCTTTTTGTTACAATATAATGATTTCTCGAGTTTTTTTGTGTGCTTATGTTTCCTGTGGCTTAACATAGTCAGACTTTACATTTAATTGCATTTAGTATCACCTGGTATCATTTGTCTAAATCATCCCACATGCATTGTGTGCATTGTGTGAAATGACCATCAACATCCAACCAAGAACTCTATTGAGTGCTTTTATGTGTTTGTGTGTGTTGGTCTGTCACTGTGCGTTTCTATTTGTGGCTGTGAGTGTGTTTTTTGTGTTCGGCTGGATTTGGAAGGCCTTTTTTGCTGTTTACCGTGAGGACAAGCATCAGTTTCAGCTCTGATGTGAGACTATGAGGCTTTTCATTTGGCTTTGAGGCGGGTGGAGGGAGGTGGGGTTGTGTCTCCACAAGTGTGTGACGTCCGAGGGAATTAGATATGGAGCTTTGAGGGCCATCGTTCCTGGTGCGGAAAGCAATCTGTCAGCATGGTATTAGGAGGGGATATTTCCCTCATAACTGAGACTGGTGTATGCTTGGTATTCTTTTACAGAGACTGAGTCACTGCAAATAAGGAGAAGTGTGTGTGTGTGTGTGTGTGTGTGTGTGAGTGTGTATTTCCAAAAGAGAGAAAGAACCTGTGAAACTGAGATATAAAAATGAATAAAGGGAAGCTTTTTACATTTTACCAAAATAATGCCTGGATCAATTTAACGTATTCCAAAACACTGTTTGCCTTATCCTCTGAAATGAATATTGACATAACAGACAACCCGACAACTCTGTTTGTGCCTTTTCCATCTGTTCTTAGCGTTGGTGCCGTCATCTGAGGTAAAACCTCCAGTGCCTTGGGTTGCTCTGATAAGAGCTACCGCTGTTCATCGGCTCTCTGCCATTTAGCCCATAATGCCTTTCTTTATTCCACAAAACAATTTAGTTCTCTGTTGCAAAATGGTTGGACCTCAGCTTGAGATAAGACACAAAGACCCCCCGAGGTATCATATTTGAGCCCTTGGAATGAGACTGGTTGGCTATAAGCTGGATCAGAGCATAATCAGTGTTGTGGCACCTGTCAGAGACGAGGATATGAGCTGTTGGATGCCAGGTCAGCTCAGGTGAAAAGATCCTGGATGCACACCGATGAGAAATAATACTTATTCTTCTAGGTGGCAACGGAATTTGGCTTGTTAAGGATAACAGACGTTTAATTAAAAAAAATTTTTTTGGCAAGAAAATGCCAACACTCTACTGACATATTAACTGAATTATTCTCAAGTGTTAAATGCTGTAAATAAAGACAGGAGGTGTTGGATGTCTTGCTGCTTGCCCCACTGAGGCTTTTAATCTGACAGAAGACTGAGCTAGCACAACTTTTTTCTTGTCTTATTTAGAGGATTAATCAGAGCGAGTCAAGGACAACAAGCAGAATTTAACTTTTTATTCTAGTTTGTAGCGATTTTAGTAGCAGCAGCTGTAATGTTAGTAGTGATAGTTCTAGATTATATTATATTAGATTAGATTAGATTAGATTAGATTAGATTAGATTAGATTAGATTAGATTAGGTTGAGTTGGATTTAGTTGGGTTGGGTTAGATTGGATTGGATTTGACTGGACTCGACTGGACTGGATGAGACAAGATTAGAATAGAATAGATTGGATTAAATGATATTATTTTATATTATTTTATTTTAGATAATCTTAGATTAGATTATACTAGACTAGATTAGAGTATTTAGAATGAGATGAGACTATGAAATTATCCCTGTGGGAAGCGTGACACAGATCTTCATTCTCAAGTTAGAATTATTTTACAGTATTAGATTTATATGTTAGAAGCAGATGTGCACTTTTGCATCACTAACTGCAAATTAGCTACCCAGCTAACTTTGGCCCAACAGTTGTGTTTATTTAATCCCTGTTGAATAAACTAATAAACTACAAAAAAAAAGAAAGAAAGAAAGAAAAGAAAAACTACCTAGTCATGTTATGAGGTCTACGGATGTAAGAACTCTATACACATGTGCATTGTAAGTTATTGTCACGACCAAATGTACAGATGGAGGTATCATCTACGCTGAAATGAGTAGTCTGAGTCACAGTGGTAGCTGGGACCATGGGCAACACAGTGAATGTAATAAATAAGGACTGGTGCCAGTGTTACAAGTGAAGCCCCATAACAAGACAGGTCAGACACAACAGGAGCATCCAGTGTCCCTTACAATTTTACAACCCCTTGGTCCCATCCTGGTCCTCCTCTCAGCTCATGGAGGTGAAATTGGAAGGACAGACGTAAACAGACAGGCTCGCGCTGCACGTCACCCTCACCAGTCGCCCCGAATGACGGCATCTTCTAGGCCAGCTCATTGGTAAACATAAAGTGTGTGTCGGTAGCCAGATGGGGAGCACGGGAGGCTATCTGCTCTCCCTCTCACACACTCGCTCACATATCAGCCTGACTGGATAAGAGATGTTCCAGACAGCCAGCGCAGGACTCCATTCGAGGAGGGTGATGGGACTGGAGTAATGAAGGTTCTGGTAGAAACTGTGGCTCCGTCCCCACCTCACCCACCCTCCACCGTCCTCCTCACCCGGTGTAACACTCACACACACCATCTCCAAACCTCACCTCTGATCTCCCATCCCAGTTCTCACCCACCCGTGACACAGACAATCATCCAGAGACTTCACCAGAGCCTTGTATCGATCATCTGTATCTGTTCCCAGAAGCCCTCACCCTCATGCTTGAGTTTTTCTTCCTTCCTTCCTTGCAAGTAAAAGTTTCTCTTGTTTTACATCCTCTCATCTGAACTGAATTTTAATTCAGTTGACACTCAAGGCTCGGGCAAGACAAGGCTATAACTCATCCTGTCTGAATGCTGATGGCAGAATTTAGCCTTGAATGAAAACATTAGAGTTCAACTCTATCGGATGTTCAAATTATCTACTAAGCTTTAACAACCTTCAGTCCCAGGTCATATGCAAATTTAATGACGTACTTTTAATGGACTTTGTAAAAGTCTGACATCTGTCTCACTCCAACACCTTCCTGTCTGTGGCAATTCCCAAAGTCATTTTACATACTGTCGCTGTTTCACATCCAACAAGTGATGTATAGTGGTAAATCGAAAAAGTGGGTAGGTCATCATCATGAGGCAGGAAAAAAAAAAACATTATAAGCAAAAATCAAATACACTTTCAGAAAAGCAATTTACATTTAATTTAAATTTGATTTACTTTTGTTCCTTTTTAAAAGAACTTGTCCTCACATCAGCTTGATAATGCTTACTATGTTTATCTTATAACAATTTATTTCAGCCTGTAGGTGATATACTCTTTTAAAAGGTGGTGCAAAGAAGTTCAAGTGGGTTTAGCCTGCACTGCATTTCTGTATATAACAGGCCAATAATATTTAGTGCAGTTGTTGTTTTGAATCTTATTAATAAAAAGATTAAATGAAATTAGGTATTCCATAGTCAGGTTTGTGTTTATTCATGGTGCACCTTTTGAGTTAGGGGTGTGAAAAGTTAATCAAACCTTCACTGATTAATAACCAATCTTTCCACAAAGTTTCATGTAAATCCATTCAGAACTTTTTGAAATATTTTTGGCACAGACACACAGACAAACAAAGTAGCGGAGCTAATAATGCGAATGGGACTACATTGCAAATTTATTGCTTCAATGGAGAAATAGGTTGGGTTAGTATTTGGTTGGAAGTTAATGCATAAAAGCTTTGAAGTATTTTTTGCACTCAAAATGAAGACAAATTGCAAGGCAGAAATATGAGAAGCGCATAGGCGTGATAATGCAGGTTGGTGTGTAACTGGATGAAAGAGAAGCAGGGCATTGCTGGAAAACAGCACGACGCTCAGTTAACTTCCCATGGATAAAACAAGAGGTTAAATTAGAAATGATAATCTAAGGATGAGTGGTGGAAACTTGCCTCCATTACATGGAATCACAGTGAAGTGCTTTGCTGAGAGTGTGCTCTGTTTTATCTTTCTGACATAGCCTTCAGAAAATCTTCCCTCAGCTTTAGGGCTTTTTTCCTAAATATATTGAAGCCTGAAGGAGTTAGCCAAATCTCTGCTGAACACTCAAACCCTCCTCCACCTGCAGCCATGTCTACTCACAAGCCCCCGGTGCCTGTTTAAACCAACATCCATATCATTTAGCAAATTCATCACTGAGCAAACACTGCGATGTATTTCCCTGCATTTACACAGCTCTTTGAGACTTCTGCCGGTGCTTTACTGTGCAAAAACCCTTTGATCTCACTATTCCCTGTGATAAATATTCATCGTGATGGTAATCTTGTCAGCTCCTGTGTTTATGGTTGATGGATCTCTTAGTTATTTTAATTGCCTTTCATGAATATTTCCCATTGACACATCGCTTCATAAGGCGTAATAGTGGTTAGCAGCAGAAGAGGATATGATAGGTGGATGATGTATACTACGGCTGGCAGCCTCGGGGCAGCTGCTCCATTCTGAGTGACTGACGGCTTGGGCTGAAGGTAAGAGGACTGCTAAATCTTCCCTGCTGCTGCGGAGTGAGTGATTATTCGTGCCTGCAACAGGGAAACATAAAGCATGCTGCTGGCACTGACAAGGCTGGGGCTATATGGGCTTGGACGTACCGGGGCTAGGCTCCAGGGAAGCTGTCCCCTCTGGCATGGCATGGATAGCTGCCCCCCTCTCCTCCGTCCTCCGTCCTCCATCCTCCCACCCCATCCCGCTTCCACTTCCATGGCCTACCAACCTTGACCGGGGATTACATCTGTCACTCACACGAACGGTCAAGGTGAGGATTAGGGGTCGGATTAGGTGTCCTGGATGAGTGGGCTTTGGGGGGGGTAGCGCCGCGTTCCTCACATACTGTAGCACTGACCACATGGAGAGGCACTGGCAGATAAGGAGAGGCTGCGGGCAGACACTTGCAAATGAACGGTCACGCACCGAGTCACATGGAAGGAGATGGGGCCTGCGCTTGGAAAACAACTATCTCGGCGTGGGGGGCAGCCAGCCACTCCACCGACAAGCTGTCCTCGCTCCCCTGAACCAACGTGCCTTCACAGCTCTTTGGCCGGAGGGGAGGAAAGCCTGGGTGAACTCTACAGCAGGGGTCACTGTTGAACTGAAGCATTCATCCAACTTAGCATTCATCCCTCTCCTCCTCCTCCTCCTCTCCCTCCACTGTCAGAGAAAATTTAGCATGACAGAGCAGGAACAATAACTTGATTTAATATCTAGGTCATGTGAAATCGTCTAATCTTAGCAAAGAGAATATTTATTGACTAGAGGGTGAGTGACTTGCAGTGTAAGCTGCTGTTAAAGGATAGATTGGGGATGAATAATTAAGTTGTGGGATGCATCTGCATGACAGATGAGTACAGTACGGCGCGGTGAGCTAGGTGCTACCTTGTCAGAAAGGCTTGAGGGAGGATGGGAGCTCAGTGATGAATAAAAATAAGGCAGGTGATTAATGTGGCAGGTTTGTAGAGGATCTGGTTTGGAGATTTCAGGTCGTGCTAGTTAGCGAAAAGCTGATATGAGGGCTCTAGCTGATATCAGAGGCGGAGGATTCTCACTTTTAGCACAAATGCCTTCACTCTATAAAGCGGCAGGTCTTCAGAATGCATGGCAACGCCACTCGCTTGCTTTTATTTTAAAATTCTTGCAAAAAAATATCACTCTAAAACATGTATGAGCGCTGTGAAGGTGTAAAAATACCGTGCAGAGCAAAAAGCCATCTTGGCAAGCTTTGTGCAGTCTCTTACAATCGTATTTTCCTTTAAACAAGTGAATAAACTGCAGAGGGGGTGAATTAGCATCACTTATTTAAAATTCAACAGAGATCAATTTGCTTCAAGTTCTTTCTTGAATCAAGTGACATTATCAAATGCAGTTACTAATGCAGTGATCCATCTTATTTCAAGATATTGTATTATAAAACAGCTTTGGACACAAGTCAAATCATCTCACTCTATAGGCAGGTTTTGTTTTTTTGTTTTTTTCTAAAGGAAAACAAGATTCCCTGCACTAAATTATTTGTTAAGGTGCATCGTTTTTGCAGTGTGAGACTTACCTACAAATTATTCGTCTTCTTTGATGATTGAATCTAATTTTTATTAAAATGAGTGCATAGCAGACTGGAAAAATAAGCCCTCAGTTACCGATAACAAGAGTCACAAAAAGGCTTTAAAGCCTCCAGTGACAACAGATAATTGGAGTCGCTGGTGTCGGTAGACTGTTCATAAATTCATGGAGGTGTGCAGGCTGAAAATAGGAAATGTTCCATCTAAATGAAATGGCTCTTTACCTTGAATATTGAGTTATATGTGTTATTTAGGTCTCTGAAACACAAATCACTTGCTTTTCTTTGCTCACACCTCAAATACAATACATAGTGAAGTGCATCCCTCACTGTTCAAAGTGACCAAATCGTTTCCTTGTAAATCAGCCATGATCATTTAACCATTTTTGTGTGACAGTGATGTAACAGTCACTCCTCACTGAATGAGGAGACAGGATCCTAGCGAGCTGATCAATGAGGGTCTTCAGGAGGGCCACTGTGAGCAGAATACAGAAAAGGCCTCTGGGAAAACTGGCCTGGGGTCGCCTAATCATTCAGCGGCAGACTGAGGCTCAGTCAGTCCGTTAGCTGGAAGCGAGAGATCTGTCTTTAAACACAAACTCCTGCGCTCTGGACAAACAAGGGCTAGGGGCGGGCGAGGGAGCGCTGGCTTGCGCAGGAGCTACACGGCCCGAATATCAATTGGAAGGCGTTTGAAAGCCCCGCTAACCTCTTGAGCCTCGCTCTCGCTGCTCCCTGTGTTTTCTGAACTTCAAGATCAACTTTGCTCTCTTAATCTCCTTGCATTCGCAAAGGTGCCAGCCAAGTGTTGTCAGCGCCGCTGGCTGCAGGCGATACCTGAACTCTCAGCCCTCTGGGTGAACTCTGGATGCCCCCTCTGTCTGTGGCAGTTGTCAGGGTACTTTAAGTCCTAGACCCTTCTGCTCTGGTGTTTGTATGGTGTTTAACACAAGGATTAAAGAGTACTGCCGACTTAATTTCAGATTATGCAAGGCTGTGATGAAAACACCCACAGTCGAATGTGTCAGTAAAAGAAGAGATAGTCCTATGCTTCCTGAAGCCTAAAATCTAAGATGAGGACGGCAAAATTGAAAGTAGGAATCACAGATAAAGCGCTGAATGTCTCCACAGGAAGCTGTCTCTCTATGGAAGTGCTTAGTCATGTGTCTATGCATTCATCCAGGCCAGGAAAACAAACACCTCCATCATGAATGGTGAGATTGAGCATATTCAGAGAATATTCAGTTGACGTTGAATGGATGGATGCATTTTGGTGTCACGCCACCTAAGTGGCTCATCCCCCACAAGATTATACAACGCATTATATGAACCAAGAATGAACCATGCCCTGTGGGAAAGACTGTGACTGATATGTCCTGGCAACGTCTCACAATCTGGCCAACTGGTTTATTCACCCACCCAAATCCCCAAAACAAACCCAAATCGCCACTCAAAATACAATTCCCATAATACTCATTTGGCCATACAAATAAATCCATTTGCATCTAACCAGTGATGCTATTTTATGAGATGATGTACAGTACATTATTGTGACAAAAGGTGGATAAGAAGCGAACGCGCTGTGTTTTCCAAAAACTTGGCACGGGGCGCGGACATAAGCCGTGACAGAATGAAAGGCAGGGGGCTTTAGTTTGACGACCTGTCTCGCCGCTTTGTCAGATATGCTTTGTGACGGGATATGAGAGGCGGCTTGTGAAAGTCTATCAAACTGTCAGGCCGTTGATTGCATGGCGATAGTGTCACTGCTCCCCACTGATGGATGATGGACCCCGCGTGAAGACCCACTGCATAAGACAGATGACTGACTGTGATTGTGCGAATGCGAGTTTTCCCCCGGCGATCAGGGGGAGCAGGGGCTCGCTATGCACTCCGCGACCAGGGGGACTCTCTCTCCCTCTCTCTCTCCATCTTTCTATGCTTAAAAGCAGTTAAAAGCCCTCGGTGTGGGAATGGTACTTATTGCTGTGAGCTGACAGGGGTGGAGGGGGGACGAGGGTATTAGCACTTGTGAAGTGGTGGTCTCCTGGGTGTCCGACCAAAACTACACCAGGATTTTGCTGGAATCATCCGTCTGTAAAAAGCCCCGAAAACATCCCCCGGTGACCCCGGAATGATGCTGCTCCATCAAGAGGGGAGGAGGGGAAATAACGGAGGAATGAGAGGAAGAGTGTGAGGCAGAGGAGAGGAGAGGGCAGACAATCCACACAGCGGTCATATTAAAAGGTAATACAGAGTTATAATAGCGTACTATTATAGTAGGCAATCAAATCAAAACTATTATGGTGGTAGCCCTATAAATATGCAGAATATCACTCCGGGGTATTTTGTTTTTACTGGTAATGTAATTAGGTGCATACAGACTAATTCATCTGTGGATAGAGAGCAGGATGTTCTGCTGTGGAGCCACGCCGGCTATAGCTCTTAATTCACATAACTTAAGCACACTCTCTATTGAGGCTGGTTAATAATTGCTCTCACCGCGAAAAAAAAGACCATCCATCTTAACAACTCATTGAGCATTAACCAGGACCCAGCATTAGATACTAGGAACTTTTGTGCTCTAATCCACGGCGAGTATTCATACAGAAACCCAAGTCAGACATCAAAAGAGCGATGCGCTAACCCACAGATGGTGATTGTAGGCTGTTGTCTTAAAATCTTATTCGGCTTAAATCAAAAATTCTCCCAGTGCAATGATTTAAGTCCCCTTGTTTCAGAAATTCTGCACTTATTTGAGGAAACAAGTCTGAAGAACATAGAACAAGGCATAATAATGCAGATGAAGCTGATTTGGAAACAGTGAAATTATCTCACTCCACTGGCAGATTTGTTCTCTTGCGGAAAAATATTTTAAGTCTCAGTACTAGAGTAAATGACTTGTTAAGATGGATATTTTATGCAGAGCATTTTCCATCGCTCTGGCTCACTTTCTAACTCTGTACAGTACAGTCTCTCTCCCTCTCTCTCTCCAATACAGTTCTCTGTGCACCTCTCTGTCAGCTCCAGCGAAGTCAGAAGTGATGTGGCAGTCACATCAGGTTGAGCTGCACATCTCTTGGCACTCCTTTATCCTTAGCGGGGGGCCGAGTAAAGGGAGAGAGAGCGATGAGCCGGACCATCCCTGGGCGGCAAGGTCAAGCAGATGGCAGAAAAATAAACAGGTCAAATGCCTCAGATGCAATCAGCCTGATTAATACAACCTGACCCCAGCGACGGCCTGGAAGGAACAGATTCTGCTCAATCATCCTGCACTGTATCAAGTGGGACACGGGGAAGGCAGCCGCCAAATAATCAACGGGGACGCTGTTGGAGCTAGAATGGCCATATTCGCCGAGGCAAAGTGGATAATAACTTCCTCTGTCACTGGCAGTGGAAGCCATCACCAGGCAATTTTGCTTTATTCCTGACCAGCTTTAATTACCCCGCAATGAGCCCTGTCATAACCATTACATCATGTAGCGGCGCAGTGTAGCAATCCCAGGGGCAGCATCACTGGCTGAGCCAGTGAACTCCCATCTGGTCGTGAAGATGTGACTGAACGGAGTGATTTCCCAGAATATGAAATTCCAGAAATATTGTCTGAAACCAATGGCACCCACTGTCTGTCCACTGTGCGTGTTTGTGTGTTCATATTCCAAGCAAATATGACAGCAGTGTTGACAGAGCAATTACAAAAATCCCTGCGCTCTAAACATACGCGTCATAACCATGTATACAGCACATTCGAGCTGTCCTACGCTCAGGGTGCCAGGCCAAAGCCCACCCACTGTCCCTCCCTCAGCTCAGTCCCACACTGTTATTCCAGTCTTTTCATTCCCTGCTTTGTTGATGTTCTCTTCTCCTCCTCGGCACCTATTCTGCCACGCGCAGAGCATTCCTCGCCTTGTTCAAACACTGCCTCCAGAATTCCTGTCCTTGTTAAAATACTCCCTTCTCTCTCTTCTCTCCTTTCTCTCTCTCTTTCTGTCTTCGCTGCATGTCTGCGGTGCTCCCACCTCTGGAATGCAGAGGCACTTCTCTAAATCCCACAGAGGAGAAAATGATGTATTGTCTGTTGCTTTTTGCTCGTCACTGCTCAAGAAGAGCAAATTTGATTCAAAAATAATAATTCTAATGCAGTGCTGAATGTGGTTTCATGAATAAATTCACCACAAGTTGACTGTTTTTTTTTCTCCAGGGGACACGGGGACATTAATTTGGATCTTTAATTCCCATGTTCCCATGTTTTACACAGCAAAAATGAGTTTTTGCTGTTTTTTTCTCTTTTTGTAATCATCTTATGACAAGTTAAAAATTCTGCAAGTGGAGTGAGATAATGACAGTGCAAGAAATTTCCATCTTCAAAGGTCATTTAGTCAGATATTCACTATTAAAAACTTTTCTTAAAACAAGGGGGAAAAATCTGCCAGTGGGATGAGAATGTTAGCGCGGCAGAGTGAGGCGGATCAGTCCACTCGGATCAAGAAAGTGGCACTTGATTCAAGAAAACTCTGCAAACAAGTTGTTTAGCATTCAAACAGATGGGATTATCTCGTCTCACTAGCAGATTTTTTTTATATTTATCTGTTTGTTTGTTTATGTTTTTAAACATGTTTTATGAAAAAAAGATTTTTACCACTGACAATGTCAAGTCTAAATGACTATAAGATGAAGATTTTTTGCCATGTGGGTTATTGGAGATTTCTATAAACATCTGTAATCACTTTGACACAAGACTGAATAAATGACCCCCAGTCAAGAAGATTCTTGAAACAAGACTTTGTGTTGGAAATAAAGTCAGTTTTGTTACTCATCCCAATAGCAGAATGTTCCACCTATAGGAATAAAACTATGAATTTATTACTATCTAGTTAAAACCAGCATCACTGTATCGTTGCTGAAAAGAAACAATGTGGTGAGCCCTTGAATAAATTGAGGTGTGTTAAGACACAAAAGGATGTGACTCCCATGATGGAAGAGAACCCATGACACACTTTGTTTGAAAATGGATCACACACAGTGCAATAACAACTTTAAACTCCATTTGCTTTCTGTCCTTTTTCCCTTTGTAAGGGGATTTTAGTCTTTGAAAAAATTCACTGTATTTTTTTTGTAACCTGCCATAAGAAATTTCTCCCTCTCTTTCTCTCTCTCTCTCTCTCTCTCGCTCTTTCTGTGATGTCTGCATTAATGTGCATCACTAATTCACTTTAAGCTACACAGGAAACAAACATAAGAAGCAAAATGTACTTCTGAAACTACAGTACCCTTAATGGGAAGAATTAACTCAACTGTTAAATGCTAAATGACAATACTGGTTCCCTTGAAAGTATCACAAGAAGTAAAAAAACACAAAGAACTATAGTGAGAAAAGAAAAAGAAAGAAAAAGAAATAAAGAACGAAAGGAAACACTTCTTTTTCTGTCAAGTTCACTGGAAGCTGGATGATCAAACAATTAGTCAAAAGTTTTTTTTTAAATAAACTGCTTTGGCAACAAACTATTTGAGTAAAGTGACCTTTTGTACCTCGTCGTCCAGCCAGAAATAAACTATAATTGGTGTAGTCCCACTTTCAAGGGGAAAGGAATGACACTGCGGCTGGAAAAAGAGTAATTTGAGTTGAGTCACATTTAACTTTCTAAGGGCTTAAGTGTAGTAGACTGAAACACCCTGATGGGCAAATAGTTTGTTGCTCACTTAGTTCAGAAACTTCAGCATTTGAACTGTAGTCTGTACAGTATTGTCAAAATGAAGAGACGTTTTTGTGGTATGAAACCCCCCCATTATTGCTGCTCTGCTGCCATGCCAGTGGAAATACCGCTACTTTCTCTCTCTTTTTTTTTCCATGGAAAGCTGGAGTTGGGAAAAGCCTTGCCTCCTCCTCCAGCCTTCACATCCGGGTCATTCGACTTGGCTGGAGCTTGATGCCGCCTTCATGTGTACCTCGTAAACTTTCACACGTCAGAATTTGGAAGTTGTAAATACTGGTTGTCAAAGCATCCAGTAACTTTTATTTCGGGAATTATACTAGTAAAAGTTTTTTTTTTTTGTCTTAGTATGAAACCTGTCCATGGCTGTTTTTGTACTGCTGCGACAGAACATATAGGAGACAATACAAGATAATGAAATTATGTTTGTTAACTGAACTGCCAAAAGTTGCATTTGCAAGAATGCATTTTATTACTAAACTTTGCCTTTGTGCTCTTATCATCATTACTATTTAGAAACCTTATTGGTATGTTGATATACCCGCTCTCCATCACCCTTTACCCTTACCTGGATCATTATCTCGCCCCCACCTTAACTGCTATTTTATTATTTTAACCGTCATCTTCTTTACTTGTGTAACTTTTTCTGCATATTTTGTAGTGATTGTGAAGCACTTTGTAAACTTTTTACTAGAAAGGTGATATGCCAATATTATTGCTATAATTATTGCTATTCATATTAGTTCTTATTGAACATAAGACTTTTTGACTTCTGCTTCTGCCGCCCAAAATCTGAGATCTTGGCAAAAAAAAATGCTGACTTTCAGTGTCGTATTTACCACTTTATTGGGTCGTTTATTTGCGCTGAACTTGTCAATTCCGATAGTTCTGACAGCACGCGAAGGCAGCACAAGTTGAGCAGTCCTCAGTATTGCAAAGACAGGCTGATCCAGCTGCTGTGTGTGTGAGTGTGTGTGCTGACATGGATACAACTGGCGTTTACTATTGAAACTGGATACGAAACGGGGACACAGGGGGACTTACAAGAGCGATTAAACTTCTTCCATGGCCGCCCTCATGTGAATTTTCCTTGTTTCAGCCATGTCCAAAAGCCTGAAGAAGAGGAAAAACCACTGGACTAACAAAGTCCATGAGAGTGTCCTTTGCAGGAATGAGGAGGGGGAGCTGGGGCTGGAGTTGAAGGGCGGCGCAGAGAATGGACAGTTCCCGGTTATCGGTGAGGTTCTCCCGGGCAGAGCGGTCTGCCACAGCGGTAAACTCTGCCAGGATGAACTCCTGCTTGAAGTCAATGATACCCCGGTGGCCGGACTCACCACCAGGGACGTCCATGCTGTGGTCAAACACTGCAAGGACCCCGTCCGCCTCAAGTGTGTCAAACAAGGTGAGCTTTTTGGATTAGCATTATCACAGCAACTTGGCTAGTTTTGGCTAATTATTCAGAGCAGTCTCGCGAAAGCCATCTATTTAAAAACATCCGTTAGTGTGTTGACACTATGGCTATTGTCTCCGAGAACTGAAGGAGTCTCCTCTAAGCTCGATGCTAAAACCAAAAGACGGCGGGCTTAAAAAGAAAATAAACTTTCCCTGGGTGTTTTTCCCCCTGTTGTTATAAGTCTGCCGGGGCGCGGAAATCATTGTTTTACAACACAACTCTTGTTATAAATTGTATTTTGGTTGTGTTTGGGTTGTGTTAGTAAGTTCCTGTTGCTATGTGTATGTACTAGTGACTGGTGCCATGGCTTTGAAGGGGGTGTGTTATGTTTGGGGCAGTCAGAAAACACACATTCCAAAGTGTATCACATTGTTGAGCTTGTATCGCCTTTTTCTTCTTCTTTTTTTCCACGAACGGCGCGTACATAAAAAAACAATGTATTTTTGAGAGTTAATATTCACTGAATTTTTTTTTAAAGATGGAGCTACAATAGCTTATGCAACCTAATATCCAATAACAGTAAAACCATAGGACATAAACATAGCATGAAGTACCACAAGATCCACAGAGACACTTAATTGTGTCTATGTGGTGATATTATAATTTTTATTAAGAATCAATTAAGATATGTGGTTGTTGCATATAGTTGTAACCTATGTTTTTCATGGTTTCCAGCTTGTTTTCTTTCTGGAAGGAGAGGGGTATACTCCATAAGAAAAAAAAAATACCATAAAGTATCATAAGGTCACTATAAACTCAATATTAAGTACCACAAACACAGTGTAAGTCCCCTCAGGAATATTCTAGAGGTGTTCGAGGGGGGAAGTACAGTGTATTGCTTATGCAAGCACTGTGGTTTCACTGGAGGCTCATGAACCAAAGCTTGTGCTGTCAGACGACTCCATAGTGGTTTTGGGAAATATTCAGATGTCATGCTCTGAAATTGAAAGGAAATATTGAGTGGGATTGTGAACGGCGCTGTGCAAGTCTTAGTCCGTCCCCTCATGTATAGTACAATAGATGAAACCTTCTGTCTTACACCCCAAGCCAAACCTTTGAAGATGAAGATGGACCCGCATTGTTCAGCAACCTACAGCTCATGCACACACATACACACACACACACACACACACACACACACTACCACTTACATGCATAAGAAAAGTCAGTTTCCAGCCTAAATCATGCAAGGTGCTATCTCCAAACACCAGCCAACAAAGTTTCTGCTTGTCAATGTGTCTACTACATGTAAATCTTTGATGTATGTCACGGACACACTTCTCTGGCCTTCCATCTCTTTGATCCTCTCAACTAATGACATCGGATGTCTTGCATTGCAAGCTGGGTGAAAGATCTGGAGGCTCTCATTTTGGGGTGAAAAATCAGCAAAACCCTGTAAGAAGCTTTGGATCAAAGTCTTGGCCTGTGTGTGGCAATGTTTGTGTGTGTGTATGTGTGTTATTCTACATCACACCAAGGATTTATTCAAAAGGCAGCGAGGCCTAGGCCTATATCAAATTAGTGTATTAAATTTTTTTTCTCCATGAAATACTCAGTGATTCCTCAGTGATTGCTGGAATGATTGACAATCTGTTATTGCTCTGCTAGTGTTCGCTGCGTCGGTTGTTTACAGTGTCAAGTAGAGTTTAACCGGCTGATACATTATGGCTATGTTATCCTAGGAAAATACATCTCTTTTGCAGTTTTTTGACTTCCTAGCGTTTTGCCAGGGCAGTTGTCTGATGAATCCATACTCATAATGACATGTACAGTCGCAGATATGATCACTGAGGGGCTGCAAGATGCTACACAATCCACTTGCTCTGCTGTCATGCAATATAAGAAAAATTTGTAAAGTGAGAACAGACTCTGAAATGCATATTACATGCACCGGACACAAATTATGCAAATATTATTTTCCTTCACTACTAAAGAATAATTAAAATACTATGAATCGAACACATCATTTGCACCTATTCTGCACAGTTTAGCTCACAATTAGGCAAATAAAACATTTTTGGAAAAGGCTAGGCAACTAACACCACTTCAGTTATGATTAGGTTTTGGCCATGGTTCAATAAGAAAAACTCAAGCTGAAAATAAAAGCTTTGATCACAGTGGATAGCTTCATTGTCCATGTTGGGAGTTGATTTCGGGTCACCCGAGTTGAAGGCAAATGTCTACACTGATCCACCAACCTGACAACAGGACCTGAACTTTTCATTGTGTCATTTCAATCTCCATTTCTACAGTCTGTTTCTAGTCGTGTTTCATGGTTGGAAAACATATTTCTCCCCCATCTTTTGTAAACAGAGCATGTATTTGAATTTTAGGACATCAAATTTATTTAATCAAATTTCATAAGACTAAACAGCCCCATTTCTTTTCTGCTGCCCATGAGGATGTTTTCCTCTTTTGTCGATTATTGACAGAAGCCACTCCACAAGTAGACCAAGTGCCAGACATCACACTGAAGACTCAGATCTTGGCCACAATAGAGCAGCAACGTCTCACTAAAACAGTCATAAATTACCCTTGGATTCCCTCTCTTTTAGCCTCTGGCTAAGAAACAGGGTCACTGACCAGTTTACATGCATGGTTGATCTCCAAAGGTTGTTCATGGCCTTTTTGAATAATACATCAAGTCTCTTTTTTCATTTGTCCACTGCTTCAGCAATACCACAACTCAAACCAACAGTGCTTTCCTCTTCTTTTTGGGTATCTTGCCTGGATTGCCAACTTTCATTACGGCCTGCTCTGTAATTAAAAAAAGCCAGGTCACAATTTACATGCTTTACCGCTTTTCTGTTATGGCGCCTGTGAATTTGTATTTATGAGAAAGATGAGGTGCGCTTAAGCATTCAATTTCCTACGCACTGTAATATGGCTTGAATTTTTCATGACATATGAAATCTAAGTGTCTTATCCCATTTTGTCCACACTCACACACACACATGCAATATTAGGTCTTTTATTAGTCCCTGGGGCGAGGATTAGATTAGATTGCCACCAGCAATCAAGTCTGCCCTGCAGGACATAATTAGGATCTCCACACCTCACTGATGGGTACATTAGGGAACATAGGGCACAATTACAGTCCCAGAGACAGCCGCTGGATTACCGTGAATTCTCATTGGAGAAAAGCATGATGGATCATGTCAGGATGCGACCGATGGACTTAGTCCGTCCTGACGCTTGTGCGGCTGTTATGGCCACTGTTGAGTTGATGCCAGTGAAGGGTAAACTTGTATTTGTTAACCCTCTTTTCTAAATCCATCCACTCTTCCCTGGATAATCTGCACCAAGGGTAAACATGACAGCTCTCTCTCTCTCTCGCGAACACACACAAATGCCCAGCTCAGTTTTCCTATTTCAGTCACTGTAAAGGATTAATGCAGCCAGCTATGGAGACTGGTGCTGCATCTTTCATTGCCATTAGAGCGAGGGGCTTCTGCTGTAGCTTGCTCTCACAGAGCCGAGAACCATATGTCGAACGTGCCTCGCTGAGAGGTGCCGGACGCAGGTAAAGGGAGACATTTCCAGGTCAGCCGGAGGCAGTCGGTTTGCTCGCTGGGTGCTCACTTGGCATTAACTGGTGTTGGGTAAAGATGTTTTCGTAACCTGGTCATGATTAGATTTAGCATGGCAGGAACAGGTAGTGGCCATGATAGAACTTACCAATGAAAACATGTCTTAACAGTTCATTTTTCTTTTTTAAGAATGAGTGCTGACCACATTTTTCATAGTTAATTCCCATTTATTTTGATGGGGAACTGAGAGGCTGCTGTCACTGGCTAAGGAGAGACTTGCTGTGTGTAACAAGTGAAACTTCTTACCTATTGCCCATTTTCACCTGAGGCTCCCACATCCAAAGCTGCACTGAGCAACTTTGCACTTTGATGACATCAACTGGCACTAAGTGATAACTGAATTTTTTTTTCATTACCCGGAAATCATGCAACATGATGCATGTAAACTGCACATTCTTTACCTAAATGTCTTCCTCCTTTATGAGAGAGATGACAACACCCATTTTCATCCATCTTTGTTGAGCCCAGCTTGCTCTTGCTTGCTGCTGCTCAGGTGAAAGCTCGTGAGTTTCACTTTGCTGCTTCCTGTACAGTGAGATTTCTACCTGTGGATCATACCTAACACCAGCATTTTGTTTTGGCATGTAGTGTAAATCTATGGCATTTTAAATGGTCTTCTCTGTTTTTAATCTCATTGTGGGATTCTGGCGTGTGTTTTTACATGGAAATCGTGCTTAGTGCAGCTTTAAAAGTCGTCCAGTTGGCGTATGGCAGGTGTACCGGCTCACATTCTCTCTTTCTCTCGCTCCACTCAAAACTCTATTCCGATAACACTTATGTAATGTTTAGATGTCTATATGTAGTCCTTTACTGTCTCGTGAGCTGCTGTGCAGCTGGACGGTCTGTCTCAGAACAGAAGTGTACGATGAAGTTATTTACGCACCATCAGCTGACACTGAAGATGCACCGTAAAGTAGGCTATCCAGTCCAGCTCAAGGGGAAAACCAGTATGTTATGACTATCAAGTCAATGGCCCGTGCCCAAGTAATGGAATGATTGATGTAAGTGATTATGAGTTTGGACTGGTCACCGGTCTGCTGGGGGTTTAAAGGATGGGACGGGGCAATGCTGAAAAGTTTAGTTGGAGAGTTGGGTACACTGTTAACGTTGGAGCGTGGTAATGATTCTCAGTGCAGTCAGACTCATCTATCTTCATGTCAGGGTCCCACTGAGGGTGTTAAGTTGCACCAGCAAGTGCAACACAGAAAAGTGTTGAGAAACACACACACACACACACACAGATACATAGAGAGTTGGATCCTCTAGTGTGTGTGTGTAGCAGCGTGTCCCCAGGGCCGCCACAACACTTACCACTTGCTGTTCAATCATGCTTGACGGAGGTTGGGTGGGGAAATGCTGCTGTCGTTGCCTCTGTTACACTGTCTGACTGCCAGGCTCACCTCTGGGGACAGGTAATGATAAGACACACACACACGCACACACACATGTAACTGTGTTTCCCTCCCTGTCAACATCAGCCATCTGCTGTGGGAAATGGGCGTATCCCGTAGACTGAAAAATAGGAAGATCGCGAACTGCTGAAAATATACACTCAAACAATGAGTGTATTTTTTCTGTGTGGTGAGTGCATGTGCACCCACAAGTGCCTGACTACTTTTGTGTGTGTGCTGCCACTGAGTTTTTTTTGTTCCTCACTGATAGTAAATGAACATGACTTGAATGTCTCAAGCAATGAGTGAAGCTGCGTCCTAATTGAAAATAAACTGCGTGGAGTGTCTCTTGTACTGAATGGTGAAAAAGCGAGACAGGCTGTATGCATTCTTTAAAGTGTTTTGCTCTTCTTTATCTGAGCTCGACAAGAGGCTGAGCTGCCAAGCAGTATAAAGAAACTGCTAAAGATGGCTTTCACCTTTTCATTATAAGGAGTTGTATAAGCGAGAGACCGTAGGCGTAGATTTACTTAGAGACAGAACGGAAATGTCACGACCAACTTTTAAGGAAAACCAAAATGTCCTTACCAATACCAACATTTATTATAATTCATAAATTCACCCACAATTTTGTTGACTTTGATTTTTGATAAAGCTGTCTGAGAGACAAGTTTATACATTTTTTCCCATTTCAGGGGATATAAAAACAATTTAAAGGGAAGCCGCTGTGTAATGCAAAAAGATATTTATTATAACCTTCAAATATACACTTTTTACATTATCTTTTCAGACATAAAAATGAAAGCTAAACATACAAACAGACATAAGCATAACATGTAGCCTATGATTCTGATATTGGCTGCTTTTGATATTGTCATTTTTTGCATTATAGAGTGGCTTCGCTCAAATATTTTTATGTCCTTGTCTGTCTGTCTGTCTAGCTGTCTATTTATCTATCTATCTTGAAGACTTTATTTTCCACCTTTTTTGTACAACTTTTTTAGCGGTACAACATTTTGGAGGTACAGAATCAGAGGCTTGACTGCATGTTTCAGTGAAGGAAAGTTATTATTTGGATATGACACTTGGCAAAGCTGATGAACAGTCTGGCAGTTCTTCTTTAGGCTAAAAAAGAAAAATGAAACATAGGTATTGTTTTGCAACTCTGCGTGTTGTACGTGTGTTAGCATTAAAACGTGCATATAGTGACACATTGTCAGCTACAGCAAGCAGGCATGCCTGTGCAGCCTGACGGTATTTTTGGCAGAGCACAGATCTCCATAACATTTGATAGGAATAAAAAGACATTGTATGAAGGGGCTTGGCTGATGTACAAATTGAAGTGGAAAACCAGGGTTTCCCCCAGAGAATTTGCTAGGCTCAGTAGCAAGTGTCTTTGACAGGTGGTCTGACATGGGCGGCGGCAGACTGATGCATTAAGGGCTCTATAGTTTCTGTGGTAACAAAATCACAGACAGCAAGGGTCAATAACACAGATTCACAATTCAGAAAACAATGCTAAAAGCTGACTGGAGATTTGGAAATTTGATCATTTAATGTCAAAGTTGTTAAAAGGTTATTTTAGTCTTAGAATCTTGTACATGATTCAGAACACAAGAAAAAAAAACAAGGATTTATTCAAACCAAATTTGTATATCACACTGCCTTCATCTGTTCTTACATTTAACCATGACACACACCTAGAACATAGTCCATGTCGACCATAATACATATTAATTGAGCTGTTAAGTGCCTCTCTTTATTGTTGTGAAACTGTTTAAACTTTTTTTCTTCTGTTAGCAGATACGCCACAACCAGGTTTCAAACCAAAAATACCCCCTTGCTGTGTGTGTGCCCATTTGTTTGGGAGGCCATTTCTCTTTCTCTGGGTCATCGAAGCCTCCTATCTCTCTCTCTCTCTCTCTCTCTCTCTCTCTCTCTCTGTTTTCTGTGTGAGTGCTCAGGTTTATTTAAGTGCATGCATCCCTTTCCAGTTACCAAGAAAGAGAAGTACAGTAAGCAGCTGTCATTTGGACTTGGCAGAGGTAGAATACTTCAGTGTTTTCACCCCTTTAGACAACAGAAATCAGTCATTTACACTGACAGTCTCTTTGTGAGTGGTAGGAGGGATTTTTGGCATCCAGTAGAACCAATAAGACGTTAAAAGCTTTTTAAATGGACTAGTTGCAGTCTGTTATCCTGTATATGAGCGCAAAATGTGTAACCTTTGTTATATATATAAGCAATTGATGTATATTGCTTTTCCTCACTGCGTTTTTCAGGTTTGCTTTTAAGCCGCCAGCAGTTAAATTCTGCGATAGTAAAAGGATGTGTTATTTTTTTCTGTGAGAATCCCTCCAGATGGGTTAACATATTCTGCTCAAAATAATTTTCAATCTATATATGTTGCAGCGTACATTACAGCAATCTGGATGCGCTAAGCAGCAGGATGTTATGCACTGGGATTTCAACTTCTCATTTATGATTAGAGGGATGTTGAGAGCGGTAGCAAACACCCACACATCAAAATGCACCCACACACTGGCTTAACAGCACCAGTATTCACATTTCAGCCACAGTTAAAGTCTAAGCAGGATGTCTGTCTGCCTGCATAGGTGTAGATGTGCTGTGGTGGGAGAGAGAGCTGTGCTAGCTTGGATGTTTGATGAGGAAGAGAAATAAATGCCAATCCAACAGGACGTTAGCAACACCAAGATGGCACACAGGCAGTGAATTTGATAGAATAAAGCCGTGTCTTTGAAACAGACGCTTATTTGTTTATGACGACATTGATGCTTAAGCTGGCTGTGTGCATGTATTGTGTTTTGAACGCTAGATGTTGATGTAATGTACTTTTACATATGTACTTACAAATGTAGCATTCCCTCACACCGGGGATGTTTGATGTATTTGTCATAATGTTCCCTCCTGATCGTCATCAAGTTTAGGTGACACCTCTTCTCTTCTTCCAAGGATTCTTTGCAACAGTTCAAAGCTGTCAGCCCTTGTGATTTTTTCTTTTTTTTTTTTATCTTACACGTGTATGTTTTTAGCGTCCCTGGGGCCTCCTTGCTATCAAAACCCAATCTAAGTCACCCAGAGGAACAGTGCAGACCCAGCACTCAACGTTGTAGGCAGACGATAAAGCAAGAGTAAATGTCAGATTCTGGTTGTGAAGCTGCAATGAGTCACAAAGTGGCTATGGATTGCTGTTTTCTAACCTCTAACAATTTAGAGATACCCTCTTGGATATCATAGGGTTTTTTCGCAGAGGGAGATATTGTGAAAATTCATATTTCATGTAGGTAAAAGTTAATATTTCTACACCCTGAAACTGCCGGTGGTTTTAGAGTGGTGTGAATATAAATGAGATATAAATGGGATATTTTGGAGTAAAGGCACCGGGGAGGGTGAAATAGGCTGACCTGCTCACAGTGGGAGAGAATATTCAGCAAACTCCTCAGCCCACGCTCGTTGTTGCTGATTCACCGAAAAAGGGAGCAATCAATATGGAGCGAATCAAGTCGTTTTTAGGGCCTGGGTGGTTTATGTCTGCCCGTCCCTGACTGTTTCTCTCCCAGCAACGATGGGATAGTCTTATCATTGTATGTGTGTGTGTGTGTGTGTGTAAAGGCTGATGCGGTCTATATTTTTGGATTGCCATCAGCTGATATTCATTATAATATTGTCTTTAAATTTTACCAGCTTCCTCCCTTGAAAATCCCAAATAATATTCATTTCTCATAGGATTTTATTCTTGGCAGCATAGAAAAGCTGCTGAAACTGCATTTAGACCGTGAGACGCTCAAACTCCAATGAAATCTACAATGACAGTACCAATAAAAAAAACATTCCTGCGCACTTGTGTGGAATCGGGTCGAAATGCATTCAGTTACAGGCTCCCCGTAGACAGAGACTAGTCTCATATTGATCAATTGTACAGTAAATACGTAATCAAACTGCATTATATTAATCATGTCAGCGGTGGTTGAGACAGACAGGTCAATATCCAATCATACATTGATCTATTTGGATCCTCAGATGATACAGAGCCTGCAGTAAGGGCAGGGTTGAGACATTTACAGCTGGGCAGTATAGATCCTACGAGCACCTATGGGACACATCATTAGCTGCCCTGCTCAATAAAACCTGTAACTATCTCTGTGTTGTAACAAGTCAACAAACAAGTCTATGGATTGACCACATTTCTTCTTGGCCCGCCGTCTTGCAGGATGTATTCAGCCCTAGCGTGGATTCATGTGTCCTCGAGGCCGACTCGATGGCTTCCACTTTTTGGGGGATTTTTGTTAAGTATCCCGGCTAGGCTTTTATTTTACTCCAGCAACCTCCCACCTCCCACCCTGTTAGTTTTGCCTGCAGCGAGGTCACCTCCAGCTGCTTCAAGCCAACTCGCATTAACACTCCTGGGAGGCTTGCGCAGGCATCTCTCTCTCTCTTTTTTCGTCTCTCTTTTCCTCCGTTCACACACTCATTTCATTCCCCCCTTTTCCCACCTTTGGGAATAGAGGGAAGCGCAAACATGTTTTAAATGGACCTGGTGAGGGAGCGAGATGAAGAGACTGACTGCTCGGCCCGGGCCTGTCTGTCCCTGGGCTCGTAAACATTATTCATGCCTTCCTAACAGTCAGTGGAAAAGCGAGGGACCTTCTCAAAGACTGCCCGGCCATGAGAGAGACACACACACCTGATCCTCAATAGACGGAGAAAAGGGGGAGGGAGGGAAAGAGCGACTTGATAGGCAGGGAGAGGAGAAAGGTTGGCACTCTGCTTTTCACACCATTCTGGCTGTAATGCTATTGACAACCATAGCAGTGCCACTTCCCATGTTCTTTCTCGCTCCGTAGGATCGAGTACACGTCAGCTCTGGGTGTCAGCTCGCGCTTCCAGTAATGCTACAGCCCCTGCAGGTCACTCTGTAACCTTTTTCTGTGTTTTCATCTGTTTAGAATTCAAATTCAACTCACTGCCCTTGTGTAATTTGATTATTCATCATTTCAAAAGGCAAAAAAAGGCTCTTCTGAGACAAAAGAGGCTGGTATCTGTTTGTAACTAAAGGTTAATTTTCCTCCTGACACAACCACCTTATTTTTTAAAATTTATGATTACTCTAGTTAAAAAAGGCTTTGTTGTATCTGCCGGTGAAGTTGGAAGGAGGTTATGTTTTCGCCCTTTCTGTCTCAAAAAGCACTAAACAGATTTGGCTAAAATATGGATCAGTTGACTAGATGTTGGTGAGGAGGTTTGCACTCTACCACATACTTGATCTTAATAAACAAGATTAACGTTTAAGTTCACAAAACTGGGAATTTTTATGACAAATGTAATTTATTAAATTTTTGTACTTTGATCTTAATGGTGTAAAATTTGCAGGGTGAAACTTATCTTTTGGCAGTGTAAGGTGGGTTTCTTGGCTACCCTGATGCTAAAGCAAATAAGGTTCTTTGGGGTTTTGGCCATGTTGCTCTGTGGCCATGTAATGTTCTAAATAACGCATGGCTCTCGGCTATTATTTTCTCCCCTTTGCTTGGATTCTTTAAACATTGATTTTATGCTTCAGGAGCTCCACGCACACCGAAAATATGTTGTCCAAAATACGCCCTCTCTGACTTTCCCCTCCCAGCACGTTTGAGTCAGAGGCTCCGAGCGTCGTGTTTGTACTAAAAAGCAAGACTTAGACCTCGCAGCTGATTGAAATTTCACTCCGCTCTGGGCTGCTGTGAGTAGATCTGCAGAGAAGTTGAGATTTCTATTGAATTTTAAAGCTCGTAGTGCTACTTTTTAGGCCTGGCAGTAGTGCGCTGAGTGCATTTGCAGCTAGTAATAAAGGCTGCGGCAGCATGTAGCATACGGTTCTTTTCGCACTATTCCACCACACACACACACACACACACACACACACACACACACACACACACGCACACACGCACACACACACTGACCCTCCTTCATTGGTCAGTCTGTTGGCATGACATCAGAGACTCCATGGCAACAACTGCTGCGGGCTCCACCTGACACACACCACACGCCCTGTGTGTGTGTGTGTGTGTGTGTGTGTGTGTGTGTGTGTGTGTGTGTGTGTGTGTGTGAGAAGTACC
>OMLF01030212.1:36985-54013 GCA_900302615.1 Holocentrus rufus
CGTGTTATTTGTTGTGATGCTTACCTTCTCACTCGCTAGCTCTAACATCCAAATCCTCTCATCTTACAACTGTGGTGCTGTATCAACATGCCAACAGAGTAAGGAGTTAATCCCTGTGCAAATAAACACACACAAACACCTCTCTCTCTCTCTCTTTCTCTCTCTCTCTCTCTCTCTCTCTCTCTCTCTCTCTCTCTCTCTCTCTCTCGCTCTGTATCTCTATCTCCTCCATCCCCGGTGTTGTAGAGCAGCAAACGAGCTTCCTTCCAGTGATGTGTATAAAGTAGCAGGGAGAGTACAGACTTGGCACACGGACTGTACAGCCTTAGCCCTCACTGCTAATGAGGTCAAACAGATATACTCAGTTCCCTAAACAGCTCTGTCCAAGACATTCTAGCACGGCCTCAGCACAGCGCAATGCACCGGAGCAGCCTGCCCCGGAGGCATAGAGGGATTTCTTCTTGTGGGAGAAAACATGTTTACTGTGGTTCGGCAATTTATCACACTAGCCTGGCCTAAGGCATGGCAAGATTCATGCCTAAACACCTCTGGACAAAGAGTGGAATTTACTGTCATCCCGTAACTTAGACTCAGCTTCCCCAAAGGGCGGATGAACGAGAAAAAGCACTTAATTCGAGAATAGTACTAAACCCTTTACAGCCAAGTGATGTTTACTACTAAACAGTGTAGTTCCTGGACAGTCATCATGCTTGAAACACACCCGAATATCTGGGCCGTGTTGCTGGTTGGCTGTGAAACAAAATGCTGTTTTGCTGCTGTTTCTGCATAACGTCTACACTGCCAGGCTTTTGTTGTAAATGAAAATTGATTCCTCATTGGCCTGTTATGTTACATTAATATAATTTGTTAAAATAATAGGCATACATTATTTACAAGGGAGCAATACAAGTTGACTAACAGTTCAATAAGATTTCTGAAATGAATAGACTAATATTGTGTAGCTACCTAGAAGCTATAATCTAGTAAAAACATAATTTATTCAGATTTGTTAATTTTCTTTTGATTTACTGTTTAATGAGAGAACTTTACAGGAAATTTTAATTTGAGTGAGCTTAACCCCAAAGGAAGCAGTCTGTAGACTACAGTAGTGGAGCGCATACAGACCAGCACCCATGTTAACATTATTTAGGGATTGTGAAATTCAACTGCTATCTAATTAGGAATGAAAGCACATTTTGATTCACAGCAGTTTCGCAGAAGAGGAGTTACGGGAGGAAGGAGGGTCAGAGTGCCCTAAGGCCTAGTAGCTGTCGAGTCACTGGAGCATGTAGGGGTCAATGCCTTGTTTAATGGTATTTAAATAGTTACTGATGAGGGTTGACAAAACAATCAAATGAGTCAGTTTTTTCTAGCCAGTCTGGAAATGTGAACATGAGATGTTGTGGTCATGAAACCTGTGTTTCTAACCTTCAGGCTAACAGGCTGGCCCTGCCATCTCATTTGTCCAGTTTCATCTTTTGTCCCTTTCTCCTAACCAGAAACTTTTCATAATTGGAGAAAGACGGGGATGTACCTTATTTGTCAACAATTCACAGTTCTGGTGAATGCCAACCAACAGCTGAGCATTCACCAGAACTGGTAAACATTCAAATTGAATACGTTGGCACCTATCTGAATTCAAATTCTTAACCATCAGTTTGATCAAGCTTTGAGGTAGGTCCAGTGTAATGTAAGGTCCTCTTTGCCAGAATGACACCTTACAGTAATCTGCAGAAGTTCACTGAATGTGTCCAGAGGAGTGTCTTGTCCCGCGCTCCTCCTCCCTCAAAGGAGTCACAGCCACTGGAATGTGAAGAATGCAGCCAGAGCAAAACAATGGAAAGTGAGCTCTTATGACAGATGTGCAACCTCATCTAAGCTTTAGAGAAACTATCCAGGCAGTATATTGTTTCCCTGCTTTTTCCGATGAGTAATAATAGGACTGAGGAGAATTTACATGACAGCAGCAGCGCCATGAATGCCTGCAGCAAAGATATCTTGAGGTTAAACGACAATTGCTCTGGGAGATGGTTCTTTGAGCAAAAGCTCGACAGTTTTATTTGCTCCCGTTCTGAGAAATAAGCAAAACGACTCTCTCTGTTCCTCATGCAGTCTTATCGTTTGAAAGGGTTTTTATGCCTCCTTGTATCTGAAGTCTTTCACGTAATGAATGCCTGAAATCTGGTCTGTGATCCAGAAGTAAATGCTGAGTCATTTGTACCAGATTGTTGAGATTTAATCAGGCTAACAGATTGCCTATGGAATGAAAGTTTGGCTGCAGAAACTTTGCTGTGTCTGTCACGTCAATAACCTGGCCCAGAACATGAGGGAAATACCATGCCCTCGGGATATGTGAATCATGTGGTGGGTGAGCCAGCGTTCAGACGGGATGAAAACACCTTATGAGTGTGACCTTAGGAGGTACCCCGACAGCAAGTAGCCAAGGGACAAGCAGGGCCAACCTCAGTGCCATAAGAGATGGATGAATGGGTACCATGTCCTGAACTGAGAGAAATACCATGGTTGTTTGTATGACACAGTCCAAGTGCTGTTTCCCTGTACACAAGCCTGACCTTGTAAGTTGTCCATATCGCTGTACCAATGACACCGAGACAAATTCCTGCACGTTTCTGGTACACAGTGAAGAAAATTATTCTGATATCCCTTCAGATTCTGATAGTTGATTGAGTGGCCACATGGGAAACAGGCTTGCGGCTTGCCTCTGACCGGTCAGCTCTCATCTGGCCCAGATGGCACAGCAAAAGTTGCAAGAGGCCCCGGGTGCCAAGGATGATCCATTCTCTTTCTAGTCCCCAATCCCCAGATGGACAGATTCATCACCAGTCTGATGACAGAGAACTACAGGCTATGACCCCATTAATAAGTGCTCAACGCCAGGGATCAGCTGGGAACAGCGAGGCCTTATTTCACTTCGCCTTATTTATTGCTGTCCCTTGATTTATTCTTTTTTCTTTTGTTTTTAATTTTTGGTTTTACTGACTTCGTTTGGGAGCCTCAGACCTCTGAAACATTCAGGAATGATTGCATTGATTCGGACTGAGCAATGGGAGTCTTGGGAGCAACTGCGGCAGAATAAAATCTGCTCACTCAACTTATCTCCCAGCTCATTCTTCATGCTGTGACCTCTCTATCTCCTGGTCTCACTCAGGAGAAAAACAATGAGACGGTCTGTGGGATTTAGCCATGAGGAAATCAGTGTGAACAGGGCTGTTTGTTGTGCTGGTGTTTGCGGGCTGTTTCGCCTGGTAAGCACATAAGCCATCCACTCCCTGGCTTGTGTTTTCTTATTGGCTTTAAGCAATTAAAATCCCTTCGCGGTAGGAAGGGCTCACCCAGAAGCAAATTGAGAGAACAGAGGAAAAAAGGTTGTCTGTCTGCTTATTGTGGAGGGATTACTGCCTGGTAGTTAATAAGGAGACCTACCTACAGAGTTAGGCCACTAGTCTGAGAGCTCTGCATTGATTAAGTTTCTCAGACCTAAGGTTTACTTTGTGGAATGGCACTAGTTGGATGCTGTTGGTGCCAACCGCCAAGGGAAGAGAAAATGCTCTTCATTTTCCCTTAATAGATGCTTACTTAGCTATACTGAGCTTTATGTCAATATACAGCTCTGAAAGACGATTGCAACCTTGCAGAACAGCTTTAATCCAGCATGGGACAGATTTTGCATGTTCTTTTGAAAGAAAATTTTTTATGCAAGAAAATTCATCCTTTGATGTTTTGTTGATGATGATGGAACATGCCGTCTGTGATGACTGAGTTAGAATGAGCATGCGGTTTGCATCATATTCTATCATTATCATTTTTGTGCTCATTAAATCTTTCAGTGACATACAGTATCATGCCCTTTGGATGGGACATTTTCGTCTTTGGAGAGACGAGACTGCTCCCGTCAGGATAAATATGCCTCACCACGGGATGAGGGCAATCTGTCAAGATGTGTTTATATTAATAAGCATTTGCCATTCCCTGCAAGGGATTGTACAAACTTAAACCTTGCAGTTTTAAAAATTCTGTGATATTTTGGTACTTTGTGATGACAGGTATACGGTGACATTAAAGCTGCACTAGGCAATTTCCCAAATGGCGGTGAGAGATATAACTGTATTTTTTGACTGAACTTTAGTACCCAGAAATCATGTTACTTGACCTCTGTAATCTGCACGCTTGTGTTTCCCAACCTGGCCGGTCTGTGATGCTTTATATTAAAGGAAACCAAAGGAACGAGAGGAAAAAGATCTGAACATTGGTGACTGCTGTTTAGGAGACAGTTTGTATTCTAGTCCAAAGTTGGAAGAGATAGAGAAGAAGAGAAGAAGATTTCACACCAGTGTACATACCTCACAGCAGAATTTAATTTGAGCAAATTTAGCAAATCTCTATTAGGGAAGGTAGGACACTCTTTTCTATTGCAGCAACACTTTGTGACTTAGGCTAATAAAACTGGTGCAATTTTATATTCGTCTTGCCTAATGCAGCTTTAATAAACTTTTATCAAGATCGATTTTGTTTATTAACCTTTATTTATCCAGGGAAAGTCTACTGAGCTTTCCTGCTGTTTTTCATCAATGCCCTGTTTCACATTCACACCGCTCCACACTTTCACACCCGGGAGCTGACCAGGACAGCCTCTGAATTCTGCTGCTAGCCGCTGTGTGTCTGCGGCACACTTTCCCGTGGAACTAAAGTTTGGGCTGGGATTCAATCAGGTAGAGGTGCTGTTCTCAGCAGATCAGATTTGGAGAAAGCAGTGCCTCCCAAATTTCATCTGACAGAGGGAGGCAGGCAGTCTCGGGCTCTGAAGAAAGCCAAAAGGGAGGTAGAGATTTTTCAGAGGCCCGTAGAGCAGAACAAAGTGTTCTGCATAATGTCAAACGGCTGCAGGCTGTTATCTTTGCATGAATACTGCATCTCTGTAACCTTTTCGAGGGCTACTGTCTTGGAGGGCTGAGGGAAGGTCAGACTCCAAAAGCTGTATTTCTTTGGACACTGCTGGCTTACCTACCACACACACACACACACACACACACATTTACAACACATCAAACAAACACTATCTGGTGCCTGTCTTGTGTATTGGAGAGGTGACCAGCACACTCCCCAGGCCGGTCACAGTCATGTATTTGGAGTTTCTCTCGCTCAGTTTTTTTTTTTTGATTGGTTTCTCCCCCTTTCTTCTCCCCCTCTCCCTCTTTTCTTCTCTTTCTTTTTTGCTAATAATTGTCCATTCTCTCACTTGCGGGACCACAGCCTCAAACCTGAATGAATTGTTGGCTATGTGCAACAGAGGCCATGTGATTTACAGAGCTTTATTGTCATCTCTCAATGTAAGAGTTTTTTTTTCTCTCTATCTCACCCTTCTGCTTTCACTGGCGCTGAAGATTTCACAGTGCCCATTTCTTAAGGTAATTTATGGCAATGGAGACAAATGACGGCTTCGCTCAAAACTCACAATGACTCATGCAGCGGTGATGCATGCAAATCCACGAGCCGCATTTGTAACCGTGTTTTGCAGGTGACACAATGAAGGCTGTTCATGTGTCACGGCAGCTTTCTTTCTGATATATTGGGGCACCTGGGGAGCGTATAGAGTTTATATTGCAATACATGGGAAGTGTGTAGTATTTATATTGAGACGGGGGGAGCGCTTCGAATTTATTTTGTAATGTATGGGGAGTGTTGACGCTTTATCATCAGTCACCGAGCAGCTGGCGCTATTACTCAACGGCTCCCAGTCCATGTCAAGGCATGGCAGATCCCTTTAACACGCTGCTAGAATTGCTGTTTTAGTGCTGTAGAAACAGATGGATATAAGACACACACGCACACATACACAAACACACATAAACCCATGCAGATTATGCAAGTTCACACCCACCCACTCGGATTCTCTCTGGGGAATCAGATGTGAGACCGGGGACTTGCAACCTCAGCCCGACCTCTTCATGACATCACTGAACACCAGCTTGCATTAGCCTTTGGCAAAGCACCCTCTTGTCTGTTTAATAGTCAGGCCAAAAGTCCACCAGCCCTCCACTTCTGTCTTAAGCCAGTGGTATTGCTATATGCTTTCTCAACGACTCTAAAACCCTGTTGCCTCCTGGAACGACGACTGTTTGTACTCCCACCCCCTCACTAGTGTGTGCTTATTTTCTTCTTCACTTTACTCAAGAAGATCGGGATAGGGATTATTCTACTTGTTTCACCATCTGCCACTGCAAAATATCTGAAAGCTCCATTGGTGCTGGAAGAAAAGCAACTCTCTTCCTTTTTGTGCCGTAAAGCAATTCAGCAGATTTCAGTCTTCTCAGCAATGGTCTCTGTGTTTTATTGTAGTTAGCTAATGCCATAATGTAATTTTACAGTGTTACAAACATCTGTTTTGATGCCATAGGAATCAAATGAAAAATATTTTCTACCGCTCCTGCCTGATTTGGATCAAATTTGTATTCAAATTCTGACCTACATTACTTTGTACAACTCAAATCCACAGCAGCACACCTCTGTGATCTGCTGTGTATCCTGCTGTGTTACACTCGTCTACCCAATAATCATATGGATTCAACAGTTCGTTGCTAACCAAGCACACTTCAATATTTGCCTTTTGCTCCCGCCATTCCTGCCCCTTTGAGACCCCCTGAGGCATCTGAATCTAAATGCCTCGTTCTCTGCCGCTGCCTTGCTTATATTATGGCAGTCCATCTTTATTCCTCTCCATAATCTTTAGCCTGTGCATGTGTGTGTGTGTGTCTACATGGGATCCCAGCATTTGTTTTAGCTGTGGGGGTCATAACAAGTGGCAGGAAACTCTCATCACATCTCGACTGCATAGGGAGTTTCCTGTGGAGCTCAGATGAGATCCCCACCCATATATCTCCATCAGCTGGCTGTGTGTATGTGTGTGTGTCAGTGTGTCTGTGTGTTTCTGTGTGTGTGTGATGAATGCTGACAAGTCCAGAGGTTTTCATTTGCATAGCTGCTAATGGCCTGTTATAGCGTGGTATTTGGGTAACAACAAGAGGCTTTTAGCCTGCGCTGATTTATGAAGTGACACACGCATTTTCTATTCACAGATGCTCCTCAAATACAACAGGCTCCGTCCAAGTGGCTGTGCGTGTGTGTAGGTAGGCAGGCTTGTGTGTGTCTATGCAACATTTCCCTCAGACAAGTGCTTGCGCCATTCTCATTACCATGGTTACTACCTGGGTCATCTATGTGAGTAATTAATCACCCAATAGGATGAATTCTGGTCATCTAATTACAGACAAATTAGATGGAAGTAATGTCTGAGGGAGAACAGGACTGAAACTGGATAATATGAATACCTACAGCCTCTGTTCCAGTTTCTGTCCGCGTCTATGGCTCCATACTTTTCACATAGATGCTAAGTAGCGTGGTGAGGGCAGACTCTCTCGTCATTCCCCTGTTGCTTTCTCCTGCCTTCTTTCTGCTCTCACTCACCTCCCAACTATGTCCCATACTGCCACTTTGTCGAAAATACTGAAACTATAATGGCTGCAAAAGAAACACTGTTCCTCCACACTGTTAAAACATCTACTGGCAATAGCCTATACGTTGCATTTCAGAATGAAATGTGTGGTAATATATTTTCTTGCTCCTTTGGATGACAACCAAATAGAGCATAACATCATGTATATATATTCATTGGAGAAAAACTTTTCAGCGATGTAAAACATCACTTGTAAACGTCAGATTTTAGTGTCAGTCCATCAGAATCAAATAGTGAGGATTTCTTTCTACACTCATCATTTTGCACCAACTTTCAGCCATCACTCTGGAAGAAATAACAATTTCTCCACAGGCAGTAGCCTCAGTAATCCATAATGCAACACAGCCACAAGACATTTTGCGTAAGGGGCATGATGCTACTTTTCTTCTCCACTAGCAGTAACAGCTAGCTGTTTTCTCCACCTGGGCTACATGAACAAACCAGAGTGAAGTTAACTTGAGATTGGATATTGAGCGGATTGTCGTTCTTCAATAACTTGTAAACAAGCAAGGAAAAACACACTTATGAATACATTTGTGATCACTGGTAGAAGAAAAACAACGTACAACCACTAGTTTCAGTGTTTGAGAAAATATTTTTCTACCTTATGAGCACAGTCAAATTTTAGTAGCAGTTTTCCTGGTGAACCGGAGGCCTCATAAGAAACATATCTTCTTGAATATCGAAAGAGAAGTTGTAAATCATTGTACTTCTTCCAGCTTTCACAAATACATTCATCACATTGTTTTTAATTGCTTGCTTTACAAGTTATTGAAGGTGTGAAATGAATATCGACAGAATATGTAACCTCCTGTCACGCACACATGTAAGCCAGTCACAGCTAAATGGAGCAAGTTCAGCCTGGCCTCTGGGAGTTGTCAAAATGCATTCTGGGAAATGAAGGTAATCACTAATTTAAAAGGTTTTAGCTACTTTAAAAAGGCCCACCTAAAAATATCAATATCAGTGTAAGTGTACGCTATATTTAGATTATTTTCACTGCATTACATTGCATCAACCAGCCTTTTCCTTTGGCACTACATTTTCTCAAATGCAGAATTTCCGTATCCCTACGTGAGCGCACCGGTGCCGCGCGCTGTACAGCTGTAGGAAATACACTGACTATGGATAAGTACCTCACACAACCCCACTTCAACTAACCTGAAATAACCCTTTAAGTAGAAGTAGACAAGGCAGGCAGAGGGTTTGTTGGTACGACAATGGTAGAATTTAATCACACAATAACACACTGGATATCACAGACTGTTGGTATATAACAGTGCACGGATATCTGAGGGTAGAATTTCTCTTTAATGTGGTACTTCTCCAGACACACACACACACACACACGCACACACACACAGGGTGAGTGTTTCAACTCAGTGGGTGCATTGATTGGAGTCATGGCTGTGTAAGCCTCATAAGCTGTGGTTGCTGGGTAACACTGGCCGGGTTTCCATCCAAGTATTTTTATGCAAATTATAATGTATGAGATTAAAAGAGCTGAATAGAGACAGCAAATTCTGATACAAACTTCTTCAGTATTGCCAAAAAAGTACTCTTGCTTGCGGCGGAAAGTTGTTTTTTTCTTGTTTTATTTATTTATTTATTTATTTATTTGGTCAATATAGGAATTATTCGATAGAGATGGAAATCCATTTGAAGAATAACGACTTGGCATGATTGCCCGGACAAATGGTTTGTTTATTGCAAAACAGTTCAGAGCAGTTGGATTTGGACAGTCTGAAATGATTATGACATATCAACAAAAAAAAGTCAGAGCTGCTTTGTCTTGTACAGAAAAGATACTTATTATGGTTTATGGCCATTACTGGTCATGTACATTTTTTTTTTCTCCATCTTCATGCAGCCTGTGCTATAGCCAAGATTACCTGACACCAGAGAGCAGGAACAATTTGCCCAGTGCTAATCAATTCTTGAGCAACCCTTTCTCTTTTTCTCATGGACATGTTTTCTGTGGGAAATCTGTTTATTTGCTTTAACTTGGCTGGTAGAAAACGCAGGTAGCCTAATTCGTTTTTTATTTCTTGCGACATTTCAAGGGGTCGCCTTAAATTCACTTGACAGCTGGATGGAAACATGGCTAATGTCAATGAAAAACTCCCAGCCTCCCGGTGCTTTTCTGCCTGAATCCGTCTAACACAATCACACACACACACACACATGCCTTGCCATTCTAACACTCAATCTATGCTTTCCTGTAATGTTTCTTTTCCCTTACTTTCCGTGTGGTAGCTCTCCCCCGCACCTTATATCTCGTTCCATTTCAGCTGTTCTGGCCCTTTATTCTCGACTTTCTCTGTGTTTCTCATGGCTTTAGCGTGCTGTCTACATGTCTCCCTCCCTCTGTCCTTGTGTGGCAGTGTTACTGGGAGGAGAGGAGGAGGGCTCGCCTGTTGCCAGTGTTTAATAAGCAGGTTAGCACGGCACTGGGACTGTCAAAGGCTCTGCTGGGGTAGCAGTGCCACCAATTACAGCACACAGCATCTGAGGCCGCAACCTGTCCTGATGGGAGGAGGGAGAGTGAGAGTGTGTGTGTGTGTGAGAGAGAAAAAAGAATTGTTTGTATAGATAGATGTATAGTGGGGTTTTTTTGTAGGCTTTTGTATGAATAAGAAATATGCAGTTCCTTTCGTTTTGCAGACGTGTCAAGAAGTCAAGAGTTTTTTATTTTGCCATGTGTAACCCTCCGCTCTCCTCATTCCCACAGCATTTAAAAGAGCGCAAAGCAATAAAACTGCGAACAAGTGCAAATGTGTGCTTGTGTGTGTGCATGTGTGTGTGTGTGTATTCAACACGCCAGACACTCATCTACGCTCGTCCCACTATGAAAGCCCTGCAGAAACAGGGCAAGACGCCCACTCTCTGGCTAAGAATAGTTTGCAGCTTCCACAATATGCCATGCAATCAAGTTTACAGTTGTTTTTCAGTGCCTTATTTGTCCAAGGAGGGCATGGTGCTGGATGGTTTTGCATCTGGATCCATTACACAGGGATTTTGGTGGTGTTGTCCGTACTATTGTGGTTCTGGCAGCATGCTTTGTGATAGTTGTTGCCTCCAGTGTTGGGAGACATACAACACACACACACATGGATAGCTGTGGTGTCGTCTGTGCTGCCTGTCATTCCCCAAAAAGCACAGCAGAGGCTAAAAGATGGATGTAATTAGTTGATGCTCACTTTTTCTGATGCATTTAATCTTTGACTTCTCATGCATACGCGCACACACATACACACGTGCACGCTCGCTGTCATAAACCGTGGATATCAAAAGTCTAGACACCATTTCAAAGTTTGTGTTTGTTATTGCCTTGAGGCTTGAAAGGAAAACCCATTAAATCAGGCTTTCATTTGGATATAGTAATGAGCAGAATCAAGGTAAAAAGAGACTATTCCTTACTGAGCCTGACAGAGTATTAAAAGTGGAAATGTGGAAGAAAAATTTGAAAGGCTGTAGACTTGTGATATCCGCCGTACATAATCTCTCTGTCACACACACACACACACACACACACACACACACACAGTCACATACATTTCATTCTGTTGAAACAACATCATTTCATCGTGTCTGTCGTGCATTGAGACCGCGTCTGCGTTTCTTTTGGTGCAGAGTATTGGGATGAGGCTTTTCTTATCCAAATAGATAATCACCCGAGCACTATAACTTCTGACTTCTTTGTCCTCATTGAATCAAAATAAAAAATAGATGTCATTATGCCACTAATGCTTAAATTGAAATCCGCAGGAAAGACCGAGGATATGGAGAGCTGTTTTGCTCTGAAGATGGATTCATGCATATCAGTGCGCCCCACTACTAGGGTAAATCTTAACTTATTTATTTATTTTGCCAATGGGTGTGATTGTCGTGCGCATCCATCTTTGGAACTGTAGCTGATTTGTTTTCAGAAGAAAAATGGGCCGCATTTAATGTGAATATGTGCCGGCACGCTACTGAACGAGCATGCTTTTGTGTTAAGTGAACATCGGAATATGAAGCGAAGGAAAAGTCAAGTGTCATTTGTCTCGAACAAACACACTGCCTACGTTTTCAGTGATAAGCAGTACGGAGTGCGGCGGATCTGTTCCTCCCAAGCCTTTCAGGTGGAGGATTATGAGCCTAGAGGGGGCTCTGTATTGTTCATAGACAGTTGGCCTGCATTTGAATTAAAGCCTTGAGGCGCGTCAGTGCTGAAGGTGACCTGAGGAACAGACTTAGGAACAACTGCTGCTGCTGCTGCTGTGCGGAGCATCAAAGCTGAAGCTCGGCCCAAAGGACAAGCGCATGTAGCAGCTACAGCAGAAGTAGAAAAAAAAACAACACACAAGTCAAATGAAGTGCAAGTTATGTGGGTGTGTGTTTGCGTGTGTGCATGCACGTATGTTGCTATGAATCCAGAATGACTGTGTGCAGCTGTGTCCAGTTGTGTTTTTACAATCATAAATCCATATATCTTGAGCGTGTGTGTGTGTGACATTGGACATGCAGACCGATCGTCCTCATCCATAATCATATGACTGTCGGTAAAGTGTTCGGGGAGTTCAGGGAGTTTGAGGACACTCGGGGTCGTCGGGGGAGTCTGGGAGAGAGGCGAGTGCTGAGCAAGCGTCTGGTGGCGTCGCCCACTGCCGCTGGGAGGTGAATAATATCAGCGTCGCGAGGCTGCAAATGTAAGCTGCTCATTTGCGAGCTAATTGCGCCGTCACCGCCAAAAACCAAGAGCTCCGAGTGCCGGGCACAGACTGTTTAGCAGCAATTAGGACGCTGATGTCACACCAGCAGCGGAAAACACTTGCCTCAGGTAATTGAACCTGACAAGTTTGACACAAAAGGAAATGGACACAGTTTCTGGCATCTGGGAGTCAGATTGAGCTGTACTGCTACCTCGCGCCATAACATAACTCACTGTTTTATAGGTGTCTGTCATTTTCCAGTGGGGGGATTTTATATCCGATTGACTGTGCAGCCCATTGACTTTGAAACGAGGACACCTGAGATGTGTTGCCTCGAGCTAGACAGTAGAGAGGGGGGGGGGTTTACCTCTGTATTACCTGGACTGGCTCCATTTGGTTCTCTCTCTCGCTCTCTCTCTCTCTCTCGCTCTCTCTCTCACTCTCCCACGCAGATATACATATGTCCATGTAGTCGTTTTGATGTCGCAGAGAAAATGAGCGTGGAAAGCCATGATAAAGCTCGGGAGGGGAAGCCAGTGCAGTGGAAGGCCAATGAGATGATGGAGTCTATTTTTATCAGAAGTGATTATTTCACTATTTGAAATTCATTTTTTCTTTCTTTCTTTCTTTTTTTTTTCCTCCCGCAGACATTGGTGAGGAACAGATTTTTTTTTTTTCTAGGAAGAGAAAAAGACATCAAAGTCTTTTTTGGGGGGATGGAGAGAGTTCTGCATTATCACGTCCGCTCTGTTTTACTCTATAAAGACACCCCATTCAGAGCTCCTGAATAATTAAAGATATCTAAGAGTAGCTCTCTAATAAAAGGTAAAAGTCTTCCCTGTTTGAATGGAAATAGCCACAACAGCTTCTCAACTCCGAGTCTGTCTTAGAGCCTGCTACACAGGAGCTAAAAAGGTCATCCTATTGGACATGCTCAACCTTTTGTTAAATTAGAACAATTGTGCTGCCGTCGCCTATTTGCATTGCAGGTAGACCAAATTGTTTTGCGTTGTAGGTGAATAGTTTGGACAAAAGAGTAGAAATGCTGTGTTTGGAGTATGAGCCATTATTCCCCTTGCTGTGTTTGCCAGACAGTGATTACTGTCCACAGTGCTGGCCTTATTATAAAGGACTCTAGAGGTAATCCGCAAGTAATGAGAAAGGGACACAGAGCGACTAAATAAAGTGGCCTCCTCAACAACACTGTGACACAAATTTACTTGTATAAAATCAAGCCTCAACTTTGTTTTGCTCGGAATTGGATAAAAACAAACTTGGATGGATTTATTATGTTTTTTTCGGGGGACTTCTCTGTGGCCTTCTAAGCCGTCTGCCACCTGAAGACCTTTGACTTTTCATGTCTGGACTTTCCTCTTTGCCTTAAAAGAAAGAGCCGCCCTGCTGATTCTTGTGTAAGGGCACCCATGAGGGTGTTTATTTGAAGGATTTTGGTGAATCCCACCTGCAAATGCCAAACGCCTTTGCCAGCGGTGGTTTTATATTTAGAGTGAAATGATTTCCTTCCACTCCGTGTGCGTAGGGGACGTTTAAGAGTCTTGAAATGCTCTTCGTCCAATATACCTCATATAATCTGAAATATTTGAACTGTATAAAGCCTAAATGTTCAGTGCTGGAGCTTTCATCCAGTCTTCCCCTGTCACATTGCTGTGAAAATAAATGATCAGTGACTCACTTTCAAATCCTTGAACGCCTTCCCAAAAAGTGCAGCGTGCCCTGTGGAGGATCTGTCTAGGTGGGTGATAGGATGGGCGGTCGAAAAACGCTCCACGGCAAAGTTGTTTGATCCGAAGAAGAACGGACAAAGCATACATAGAGGGCGGCGCTGTCGTCACCCGTCTCATCTGCTGTACATTTCCTCTTCCTCTCCGTCCATCTGGCGTGTTTGCATCAGAGCCCAGCCGATGGTGTTGAATGCAGAATGAAGCGGAGGCCAGTCCAACAGCTAAGGCCCGGAGACTTTGAGGAGACCCACTGGCTCAGTTACCCTGCTGGCCAATAGCAGCACTCCTCCTATTGAGGCAGCGTTGGCCGCTCTCCAGCATACGGTTGGACACAAAAGTGTGCTGTGTTCTTGGCAATTACATTTACAGTCTGTTTTGTCAAGCTGGATCTCAGTCACTCAAGCTTGTCAGTCCCTATAGATGGCAGTCTCGAGCTGCAGTCAGATGCAGCCGCCCCTCGTCTTGTGATAGGAAGAAACAGACATGATGAAAATGTTCAACACACACATTCTGCCTCTCGCTATTCTGCTTGCTCAACGCCCCCCCTCCCCCTTTTTCTGCACAAACACACACAAAATTAGCATTCGCCTAAAAACAGATAGAAGTGGGCCATGAGACATGAGGCAGAGGAATCGTTTTGTGTCCCTGCCAAGTCAGTGGCCAGAGTACAAATAGGAGACGAGGAGCAGTCTGAGTCTTAAACAGACTCCCGGCCTCACGTAAATCTTTCATCTTGTGTGCTCAGCTGTTGAACAGATAATAACGTCTTGGTGTGTTTTTCAAATCGACTCTCTCCGGCCATGAATTAAGAGAATTAACTGGGAAAGGGCTGGGGCATTTCTCTGCAGCCTGATTGGTTAGAGTGATAGGGAACGATGGTGACTAACATAATTGATCCCCGGGAAAGTGCTTCTGACTCTGGAACATATGTCGTTGTTGTAGAACAAATAAATTACCCCCCTGACGTACAGCTCTGTGCTTTTATGAGCGGGGTTACATGCAAGTCAGGCGCAGCAAAGTGATGCAGTGTAGACAGACTGTCCTTCAAGCAGCAGGCCGGGGTTCAAGCCCCCCCATGACAACAAGCATGTCCCCTGCTGATGTGACCTTGAGCAAGACACTGAATCCCTAGTGGCCCCAGGGTGCTGCTGTATTACTGACCCTGTGCTGTGGAGCGAGGAAGGCGCAACACAAAAAAAAACCACACATTTGTCCTTTGGAGGTTGTGTTTCAAAAAAGTAGAGAATAAAAGATCTCTCATCTCTTACTAGTTTAAACAATGGGATGGAATAGTGAAAAAGGGGATAAGTTAAAAAGGCAGAATCACATAAGATGTGAAAGTGCTGTGAAGGAGAACATGTCAAATGGCCTACATGATTATACTACACTGTACATTTACAGTTAAGCAAAAAGCCTTTATTATAGTCTGACCTTTCCATTACTATTCCTGAGAGTGAAACACCACTGTAATTTTAGTCCATCTGAAAAAGCTTTTTAGCTGAACAGAACAAACTTAATCTTTTAAGAGGGGGAAAGTTTCACTCTGTTGCTCAACCGATTTCAGATTGGTTGAGTATGGACTGGAGAGAGAGTGGGGATTGGATCTAATAACCTATATGCAATGTAATCAATGTGAATGAACACCTCAGCTGATCAGATATTGTTCTCCACTTCACAAGCAGCATCCAGCGTGTGTTTCCCCTCTTCCGTCTCGGTTGACATTGCGGCAGCGCCCGGTGGTCCCTCGCATTCTCACCGTGGCATCATTACAGGCGCGTGTCAATTGCATTGACACTAATTCATTCTGATTGATTCCTTTTAATGAGGTGAAATGGGCTGACATTTCACTTGACGATCAATTATCAGCCAATTACCAATTTGTAAAAGTGCCTGGGACTCCATGTGTCAGTAGTTCACAGTAAGCTACTAAATGTTGCACCGGGATGTGGAATCCACTGATCATTTAAAACATTTAACAATCAATGAAGTGTAAATGCTAGATAGGATCAATTTGATGGAGTGTTAATGCACATGATAATAGAGCTGTTATGTATCTAAATAGATATCAACTTTCAAATTGCTTTTAAAATTACATTTTAACAGGCAAGTGTGTATAATTAATTCATGCCTCTTTTATTATCCACCTGTTAGTTTTCTGTAGTGATTAAATTCAAGTACCCCCCTTCCTTCGCATAATGCATGTGACCTTGTGTTTGGTGCTGGCCTGAGTGAGCCAGTTTGTGTGTGTGTGGGTGTGTGTGTGTGTGTGGAGTGGAGTGTGCAGGGTTAAATGGGGCTGGGGTTGATCCTGTCTGCCCTGGGTTGGCCCGGCTCTCCACTCTCCTCTGTCCACTGAAGCTGAAAATAGGACTGGGGCTGCAGGCTTTCTCTCGCCGTCTCCCTCTGCACAGCTCAGCTCACCGCTGGAGCACAGTGCTGGACAACATTGGACTCTCAACATTACAGCGCAGCTCTTTGCTGGATGTGCAGCGTGCAACAACGGCAACTTCTCTGAAGTGATACGAGCGCAGAATATTTTATTTAGTTTTTAATTTATCGGTCGATGCGAGTGCAGATCAACTTATACCCCTCAACTCCTACTCAAGATGATGTTATGCCTCTTAATTCGTGCTTCCGTGTATTGTTCTATTCTGATTAAAATATAATGAAAATAATTGGATGATCTTATGTATTCATTTGACCAAATTATGCAAAAAAAAAATCTCAATCAAATGATAAAAGTAGACTACTGACTTTATAATTCTTGTTTCATTAAAACAGCTTCTTGACAGACTGTTGAAAAGGGTTTATTCATAAGGGGTTAATGACAGGTAAAGTGTGGCTGGTTAGACCTAATATGGCATTTAGCCTGCATAGCCAAAGCTCATCCTTAAAATGCTAGTGGCTTTCACAGATAGCAGCCAGAGAAGATTCAGATAGATTCTCTCTCTCTCTCTCTCTCTCTCTCTCTCTCTCTCCCCCCCTCCTTAGCTCGCCTCTATGGCACTTGAGTATATGCTAAACCTCTTGACATGAGTTGAAGTGAGAGTATATTTTCTCT
>OMLF01030224.1:10940-29109 GCA_900302615.1 Holocentrus rufus
GCGTGTGCAACCGGTGTGCTTGCATGTCGTCTGTCTGCTGCGTCATTGTGCCTCCAGCCTGTGTGGTTACCTGTGTTTGACCTGTAACAAAAACATGACAGCTACTGTCGGTCCATCTAGCTTTAATTTTCTACTCTTGTCCTTTTAGAATTACATCGAAAAGATTGCATCGAACAAAGCTTTTGTTTCAAAATAGGATCTCAGCAACTTCGAGTTTTAAATGAGCTACTTTTGGAGTTACTTAAGGTACTTTTTATAGTGCATACCACTTATGAATGCAGCAGCGCAGGTTCATTTCTGACCAACCTCTTTGCTGCATGTCGTCCCTGCTGTGCATTTCCTGTCTCTCTGCACTATAACCATCCAATAAAGCCCCAAATACCCCCCAAAATAATCTTTAAATGAGCTACTTTTTACTTAAGTAGATTTTTATAGTAGCACTTCAAGTAACAATACTTCTACTTGAGTAATAATTTCTAGTTTCTGTTTCTAATAATTCATGCACAAATCGTTTCAAACCCAGAATATGCAAAGCAGAAGCATCAGGACAGCGTCCACCATGAACGGCCCCGCCAAAATGTAAAAAAGTAAAAGAAATGTCCAACTAATTCACTTCTAAATCTTAAAGGTGCACTATGCAAAATTGCTGAACGCAGTTCCAGTGAGGACTGTTTAGACTGAACTGACAAAAAAACATGGAATAAGTTTGAAATTTGAAAATGAGTCTACATGGTTCTCATTGTTGGTCTGAATCATTGGTAAATGATGGGCTGATGCTGCGTTCACATCCTCATCAGATTCATGGGATGAGGTACGGACGCTCCCACCTCTGGGTTTGCAGACGGGAACTTCGGGAACTTGGAAACAGAAAAGTTGTTGTCATTAGCTAGTTAAGCTAATTACAGTTGAGCCTAAACAGTCCTCACTTCAGTCAACCCTCACCAATCATGCATCGTGCACCTTAAAACGCCTCCGACAGTGACCTCATGACCTCAGTCATTTTCAAACTTCATCACAGAAAATGTGTGATTATCTCCACCAATCACAGTGAGTCGCACATGCCGAGGCTCACCAGGACCTGGATTGGTTGCACCAGATTTCTGTAATTAGTTGTTATTTTACAAGCTGAACCAACGATTTAATCACAAAAAGGTCTGTTTGAAATCACTGGAGCGGTCGTTGTTACACCTGCTGCACAGGCTGAGACTCATTTTCCTTGAGACTGTCGGCGGCGTTTAGAGAAGTCATGACATCACTGGAGGCGAGAGAGGTGCGACATCGAGAACGTGGGGCAAAATATGAGAAAGGAGGATTGTGAAAGCGGTGACAGGTAGAAAAAAGAAGTCAGGTAACGCAGGTTCAGCCTGGGGGGAGGGCGGCATGCGAGTCAGTCTTCATTTCTATCCAACAGTCTTGTGTCAAACTGGTCTAACTAGGAAATTGCTAAATTAGTAACCGAAGTGGAGGCAGGCAATATGTGCTGTGACTAATACATGATGTGCTGAACAGTAACGTTAAAACGTGTGTTGTTCCAAATTAGACGCACAGATGTATTGGAAATGACACTTTTGCACGGTGCATCATACTCCCACAAACTGAGTCATGCTGTACCGTTTTACAACAACATAATTCAGGACACGACTGCACAGAGAGAACTTTTTCTTTTTTTTTCTGATTTTTGATTTTAACCACCAAAAGAGGAGAAAAACTGAAGCTGGGTGTCATCGCGACCACAGAACAGAACTCAATTATGGGTTTTCGATTGTGTCAGCGAAAACCGTCCCAAAAGCAGCACTGTGGTGAATTGTCTGAGGGAATCCTAATTTCACAGCCACCCACATGCTTTGGTTCTCAGCAGCGAGAGCGGGTTTAGATCTCATATTCTCCCCCCCGGTTCCCTGGAGGGCAGCAGAATGAAGACAGGATTATTGGTTACATGATTGCATTATGTCTGCTGTGAGAGTGCATGAGTGTGTGTGAGTGTGTGTGTGTGTGTGTGTGTGTGTGTGTGTGTGTGTGTGTGTGTGTGTGTGTGTGTGTGTTTGCATGAGCTTGTTTATTCAGTGTATGAAGTTGAAGAAATTGTGTGTGTGTGTATGTGCTCTTGCCCGGTTTTTGGCCACTTGGTATTAGTTGTTCATCACAGAAGCATCATGGGAGGTCATAATAGGTTTTGTCCAAACATTTCTGTCCAAAATCGACACCAGCGTATCAAAGCCCAAACACCAGTGTGTCCATTTCTAGGTAATAAAACTACAACCAATAATGACACTTTATTGATCGAATTTCTCATTTTGCCACTCCTGAGGGAGGTCCAAGGTCTGGGCGAGGGATCAAACTAACCCTGGAGCTGGTGGGGGGTCAGGGCAGTCGAGGGGCCGTCTGTAGACCATCATACTGCAAACACTACAAAAACATTTCCATCTTAACAACTCAGTCATTCTAATATTCAGCGTTCAAATCTTGTTTTTCTTCAAACAAGGTAAAAAATATCAGCCAGTGGGATGAGATAATCCCACTTGTTTCCAAAGCTAATCAACTTGGTTCCATAATTTTCTCGAATCAAGTGTCATTTTCTTGATCCTAGTGGGCTGATCTGCCTCATTCTGCCTTGTTTCAACAGATCTTGTTCCCCAAAAAACAAGTGAAACTGCATTGAAGACAAGTGGGATTATATCATCCCACTGGCAGATTTTTGACCTTATTTTGAGAAAAACAAGACTTTAATACTCCATATGAGACTAAATGACTTGTTAAGATGCAGAGTTTTTGCTGTGGCACAGTATATGTACGGTTGGTTTTCGCAAAGGCAGACACGTCTTGAAGTTTATTGGTCTAGTTTAGCTCAAACTGAAGAGCATGACACTCACTGGTGAAGGTTTGATTGGAGCTTATTTTCTCCTGAGTGTGTCAGGTGCTTTGGATTAAATCTTCCACTAAATGACATGTTACAAATGTTGTAAAACTACAGTGACATTTTCAAGCAATTGCTCAGTGTTTTGTTTTGTCACAGGATTTAACCGTTAGCTAGCTGTCTCATATCTCTTCTCAGAGCCAGCTGGTCACCACACACTTCTTAGATGTCATCGCTCAGGGACACATAGACAGATTAGGGCGCTGTCGGTACCAGCCAACAAACCAGCAACTTCTTAGCAGTATCACTTGTCAACTTGGTTCCCGACCAAGCAATCCTTATCCCAGAAGATTACATAATCCCACATGTATTCAGGGATAAAGGAAGCCCCCAAATCAATTATTCCCTGTGCGGAGACTGTAGGAAGTAGGAAGGGAACAGCAGGTGTGAAAAATCCCATTTTAGCACTTGTGTGTGTATATGTGTGTGAGTGTGTGAGTGTGTGTTTGAGAGAGTGAGTGAGAGAAAGTGAGTGTATGTCTGTATGTGGATGTATGTGTGCTGAAGTTTAAAAAATGAGAGAGGCTCAGCAATGCCAGTTTATAAGGATCCTTGATATATGCTGCCACCCAGTGGTTCTTTACATGTAACTACATGCATTCAGTTTTTAAGATGACATACAGCATGTAAAGATTGTTCAGAATCATTTAATTCACCAAATGCAATTATTGTTTTCTGTTTTATAAAGACATTCATTGAAAAAAACATTTTTTCTGTTTTTTTCTCTTGACTTTTTTCAGGTAAAACTGTCAACAGGGAAACATTGTCATGGTAATTCTGTGCAATAGAATTTTATTTTCATTGTACTACAATGTTATTTTATGTTATTTAAACCTTATTTACACTCTGTGTAATAGGATAACTCCATATTAAATTGATCAGCATCAGGACAACCGTCAAAGTTACATAAAACAATGAAGGAGAACAAAATACAATCAAGATAACATGAAGTGCAAAGTAAGACTTCAACATAATGAAGATGCAAAAGTCAATAGACTCATAACAGACTCGCGGGCTCAGGGAGATCTTGGATGAACAAAAAGCACAGACATTATTGATTCTTCCTCCGTGTCATTAATTTTCATTTTAAATTCTTGAAGAGACACCAGTTTGTTCAGTAAGATTGTTTGGCAGTAAGTTCGAGCGGAGGCAGCAGATTAGCCGAAAGCCTTTTTGTGTCATTCAGTGTTTGGAGAAATTAAATTTCAACTGATAAGCTGCAATGTGGGACTTACTGAATGTGCTGAGGTGCTTATTGTATGGCACCATTTAGAGGCTTAATTATCTTATGTCCATTCTATTTTTAATATTAAATATCAGTTATGGACAATGGGTGTGGAATATATATGCACCAGTTAATCAACGCTGCTTTTGTTAAATACTGAAAATGAAAATTACCGCTAAGAAAAGTGCAATCAGTGACCACATCTCTTCAGTCATGACTGACAGACTGTGTTGTTTAATAATGTTTCATATGGCAACAAATCTTATAGACTTGTGCATGGCTCAGTTTATTTTAGTTCTGCAGCTCATGCTTAGCTAATAATAATAAAATAATCTGTCGTGGCATCAGAAGCTTAATTAATCAGTTTGCCTGTGGAGAAAAATGTCTTAAATCAATCAAGAACTAAACAAAACCAGCAGCGGGGCGGCGATGTTTCAGCAGAAAACATTATACTGCAATTAGGAAGTGGAGCTTTTCATTAGCCGATGTGAGTCCTGTTTTTTTTTTGGACTCTTGATAATGTCATTAAGAAGGAACAATTCACATACAAAAGCAATAATAGTACTTATTCTAGTCCTGATTCACTGCTGGTGAATGTCTGCATTGCTGTTAAGGCAGCGTGATTGTTTCCTTTGTTGTCACCCTCTCTCTGTTCACTATTCTTGTCTCTGTATTCATATATTTGAGTTGAGTTTTGTAAGGTGGAACTGCGTGCGAGCTGTACTAGTCGACATGGCAAACTCATTTAAAAATATGCTCTATTCTTTTGACAATATTTCTTGCTGGTTTTGACTCTTATCACCACTATCCCTCGAGCAAATCCAAATTCTTAAATCAGAGGCTGAACAATGGACAAACTCACTGCTACTTTATTTTATTTAATCTCTAAATCTCTTAATCTATTTTATTGCACCTCCCATCCATACAGTTGCAGTGTAGCTGCAGTCTCATCTCGTCGGTCACTGAGCAGCTGCACCGCAGCATTTGGGGGTGAAGTGCCTTGCTCAAGAGTATTTAAGCAGCAGTTGTAGGGAAAATGACCACAGGAGCTCAGTTTGAGGGTTCATTAACTCTGTGCACAAGTACTAGCTAGCTGTTCAGCTTCAAAAGTATTTTTAATACTGTGACTGATAACAGCATGAAACATCTGTACTGTCTGGATACTCTGGTAACAAACTACATGGCTAAAGAGACATTGCTTAACAGTTTTCATTCATATATTCATAATTAATACTAAGTGAACAAACATGAGGATGTGATATCACATTAGCTTGAGTATCAAGAAAAATGTGGATTAATAAAAATGTTAAGTTAGTTTTTGTACCACCATAGCATTTTAAAGATGCTCATCAGTAGAGACTTTCTCAAACAGACATGGTACAAATGCTTTCATCTTGTACTGACTACTGATATTTTAAAATTCCCTGAAGTTAAAAAAAAGACAACAAGAAGTCATGCAAGAAATTTTATAGAAACAAAATTAGTGTCTTAAATTTAGGCAGATCACTCCACCTGATTCCAGATATTGTCCCGTGTGTCTTAAAAATGCTTGGAAGAAGAAAAAAAAAGAAGCTAAATGGCATTGAAAGAAGTGAAACCGTCTCATTCCACTGTCAGCTTTGAACCTAACTGAAGATGAAACTGAGATGTTTTAGTTGTGCACAGCCTCTGTTTTCTACTTTCTGACATTAATTTCCCTTTTGGCTGTTTCCAATGAGCAATAAAGCTGTTTAACTGGAGAGGAATTTTAGCAGAAAATGAAGCCGAAGAGCTCCAAAAAGGACCAAATACAAACATAATCACACCACCGATCACACCAGGTCACAAATAATTTCACAGCAACACATCAATGAGAAAATTATCTTTAAGTGTCACATACTCAATGCAAAAATATCCATCATAACCAGTCATTTAATCTTTTGAGTCTTAAAATCCTATTTTTCATGAAAGTATCTGCTTGTGGTGTGAGATGCTTTCAGTTACCTCAATACAAATTCCCACAAAGTGACAATAAATTGAAAAAGACCACATGCACTATTTAAAATAAGACGATTTAACAAGCTGAATTATCTCACTCACTAGCAGAAAATAGGATTTTAGGGCTCAGTACAAGGTGAATTTACTTCGTAAGGATTTTTGCAGTGTTCACAGTAGTAGGAATGATGTTAAAGTGAATGAAGTTCATAGATGTATGCAGAAAAAGATATTTGGCGCTAGAAATACATTCATAAAACCACAGTATCAAAACAAGTATTGGAGACACCTGAGGTGTGTAACTGCAAATAGCGAAATCATTAAAAACTGTTGTGTTGGTTGCATTGTTTGTGAAAGACAAAAATAAGAGAAAAGGCAAATTTGTTTACACTTACATTGCCAAGCTAACCAAGCAGATTATCTCTCAACAAGTGACATTTACAGAGTTACAGATATGATGCATGCATTTTCACTGCGTAAGGTAAACATCTGTTTCAAAGCCCCAATTTTTTTTTTTTTTATTATTTCAATTATAGGTGTAAACATTGACAAAACTCTCTGTATATCACTTTACACATACATTCTTGAAAACTATGGCTTTCTGAAAAATAATCTCTATGCAGCTTTCTGATTCAATCTCAACTCAAAATATTGGTCCGTTTTGCTCAAATGTTCACAAACTATACAAACCTTAACCATTTACAGTGTCAAAATACATTTAGATGTCACAGTGTGTCAGTCCTTGAATCAAGAACTCTGTCAATCTGTAAGTGAAAAAAATCACTGAAACAAACATGAAGAAACAGTGGATACAGACTTTCTGATGTCACCCGGTAAATTGGGTGGTGGTCGCAACATTTAGGTGCAGGGATTACGAAACCATCTTTTCATGGGCCTCCTGGGACTTTTAAAGCCACAAAAAAGCCTGAATTCAGAGTCTTTCACATCACCTCCCCACAGATCCAAACCAATAGTCTCCATCACCTTTTCTTAAATCTTACGGCATAAAATCTTTAACACCACATACACTGTAATGTATGTCCATCAAAGGAACATCAAAGGAATGTATTAATACCACATACAGTCTTGAAGAAATATTTTCTTCTGTTTCCTAAACAAAAGGATAACAACATTACATTTACCCATCCTCATTAACTAACCCCATCCCTACGATGAAGCATTTATAAATAATGTATAAACAGCTAACAAAAGCTTTCTAACACACTGCAACATAGTAATAAACACATATTATTAACTTTTATAAACATGGCTTAAATAGTAAATTCACAATTTTGGACAGCATGCTATCCTTAATGTTACCCGTATATGTGTTATCATTATGTTATAGTGTGTAACAAAGCTTTTGATAACTGTTAACACACAGTTTATAAATGCCCAACAAAGGGGTATAATATGTAACCAAAAAGTATAAAAAAGCAAAAACAGAGGTAAAGGATTATCTACTTTGACTTGAATTTTCTAGACACAAGTGAAACATTACAGAAAATGGAATGGCACATCTTGTTTTAGTAAAATTCTTGAAACGAGTTCACTTCACCTGAACCCAGTGTAATTAACTCCCATTACCACTTTTTCACTAGTTTTAAGAAGTAAAAATGAAAAAAGAACAAAATAACACTGTAAAATCAGAATCCACAACAACAGCAACAAAAAACACTCAGGAGGAACATGTTTTTTTAACAGTCACTGAAACTTTGCCTGGTTGCATTGGCATCTCAAATCCGATTGGACATCATCTTGGTGTTCAGGTTCATAAAGAACGACTTCAGCTTGCACAGCCTGCACTTCTTTTTCCTCTTCTTCTTCTTCTTCTTCCTGGTCTTGGCTTTCTCATACACTCCTTCATGCATCTCCTCCTCTTCCTCCTCTTCATCCACCCAGGGCACCCAGGCTCCGCCGTGCCTGTCGGGATTGGCTCGCGGGTCGTCAGGTGGATAGTGAACCGGCACTGCAGTCTGGTTGTAGAAGGCCAGCCGGGCAAGCAGGCGCCGGACCACATCTGGTCTCTGGTCTGCCAGGTCCCACCGCTCGTACGGGTCGTCTGTGATGTTGAACAGCCACACGTTTTTGTGGGCGGTTGTTTTGGAGGAGGACGAGGAGGCGCGTTCAAGGTTCCACCAACGGCCAGGCAGAGTGGTGAGCACCTGGGGATCAAAATTGGATGTTGTTGTTCTTGCAAATTATCATAAAGAGAGTGTTACTCATATTGTTTCATTTAATGCACAATGTATGTAGGGTTTATAGAACTATACTATTTTTTTTAAACTTAAACCAGGTATTTGGTTCAGATTACAAGGAGATCTGACCGTCATGAGACCTGGCTAAGAAAGCAAGATTACAGACTTAATGTTGCAGACAAATGCAGTTTACATGAGCAAATATAGTTTTGAAGCTACATTAAATGGCATTAAGTCCATTTTTTGCAGTAAAATGATCCCGGCAATGTAAAGACATCATTTGTAGGTCTCTTGCCAAATTCAGTTTATATCCAATTTATATTCAATTTATTTAGAAAGCTCATGGGAGCTTTCTACATTTCTCTATCAGCGTGACAATAAGCTGCTCCTCTGCCCTGCAGTTGTTGTGGTTGTTTTGTAGAAGCATGTTTTGTTTAGTTGTAGCAACTTGTGTTTGACTGCGCGATGGACGGATTAAAACTGGCAAAACCCAAATATCCACAGATGCATACGGGAGTCTCCAGATTGTAAGCTGCTATCAGCTTCATGAAATGGCACATCCTGCAGATAAACTTATCCAAATTCCAGATCAATTTTGCAAGTGCAACAAACAGCAGACAAACAAAAAGCCTCAGAAGTCAGCAATGCAGCGACAGAAACAGTTCATTCAAAGCTCACCTTGTAGCACCGTATCTGCATTTGTACATAGTGTAAAATGTGTTCCTCATTTTCACAAAACACTTTTTTCTTGACTTGTGGTTTCTACAAAAGAAGGTAGGAAGGTGAGGAGGAGTGGCTTTATGTTTTACAGAGTTTGCACTCTCTGCTCCGTCTAGTGGTCAGAAATTGCTTAGAGCTTAATGAATTTAAACATTTTTCAAACTAGGTTGGTGTAATGATCTTTCCCTCCTAGTTGATGACTTCAACTGTTTCAAGAGTTTTGATGAGGAAAGTGAAATCACCCTGAAACAAGTAAAAAGAATCCCAATCAAATTAAGAGAAAATCCACACTGTTACAGTTTGCTCGCTCAAGTTAGTATCAGAGAAAAATGTATGACTCTAGGCTGAAATGTCGGGAACTTTCACATTTCAGTGAGTCATATCTGATGGTGATGCTAATGGATGTGAGTCAGAAAATGTGCCTGAATTCCAGTAAAACATTTGTAAAACAGTTTCACAAGTGTTGCTGTACCTGCGGGGGAACCCAGTCTCCATGACCTGGGTCTCCTGTTAGCAGCTTCCAGTCCCCAACTCTGATGGCAGCCTGGACCGATGTGTCCCATATTGGCTCGGACGACTGGAACTTCAACTGGGATGTGGGGCGTGATCTGACGTCAGGGTGGGGCGTTCCTGACAGTGACAGGTTGTAGTATTGGGATACAGTCCGCTTGGGCTTTGACTTGAAATGTGATTGGGTCTGAGTGTGGGATTTGAGCCGGGGTAATCCTGATAGTGACAGGTTCTGGTGGTGAGATGGAGCCCCACTGGACTGTGACTGTAAATGTGGCTGGTCTAATGAGGCAGGCTGTGATTGAGAGTAGACTTGGGGCTTGGATTTGGGTTTCAGTTTTGATTTTTGAGCTTTGGGATTGATCTTGGCTTTGGGAACGGGCCGGGATATGGGCTTGAATTTTGTTTTTTGAGCTTTGGGATTGATCTTGGCTTTCGGAAGGGGCCTGGATTTGGGCTTGGGCTTAGGTACATGCTCAGAAAAGTGCCACGGTTCCTTCGAGGTCTTTGACTTGGACCCAAACTTAGACCACAGCTTTGGTTGCTGCTTCTGGACCTTCTTCTTGGGTTTCTTGGAAGCTGGGCCTGGGGGTCTCGTCATACCTGCTCAAACAAAGGAAACAACTGAGCAAATGAGAGATTTGTTCGCTTCATGACACTGCAAAGGACTCTTTCACCTCTTTCCCTCAATGTTGAGGAGGATCTTCACCTGAGATAAACCCTTCTTTTCTTATTCCCTTTTTTCAGTCACTTAATTATATGTTGTTGTAGTTACTTGTTTGTCTTCCATTGCTTGTTTTTCCTCTCTTTTTCCCTTTCTTCATTTATCTTCTCTTCTTTTCACCCCAAATTCTCTTTTCTTTTCCTTCTATGCTATCCCCCTTCTTCCTCCCTAGCTTTTCTTTTCCTTCATGCTTCCTTTGTTTTTCTTTCTTGCCTTTATGTATTCCCTTCTTCCCTAGCCCCCTTTTTCATTCCTGGGGCTTTGTGAGAAACATTAACTCTAAAATGAACCATCCTCTGAGCTCCTCATAAGCTGCTTGTCCACAGTTGCCCTAAAAATGGTAATAATCACTGTTTTGTTGGCTGGGCTCAAATGAAACTGGGATTTCATTTGAGCTGAAGTTGTGCTCACATCTCGACCTTTTAACTCCTTTCTACCTCCAACATTTTTTTGACCAACAGAAACTTTAATTTGTCTTTTGGGTAGTGGTTATAAACTTTTTGGCTTTTGGTGACCCCCCAAAAAGGGAGCAATGCAATTTTATGACCCTCTTTTCAGGCCTAGACATAAAAAACAATGAAGTTTGATCCCAACTAATTTTTAATTTCCATTTTATTTAGTTCATTATTGAAAAGTGCTTTAATGTAGTGTAGTTCACAACAGAAGTATTTATTTTTTTCAGATTCCATAAATTATCTCACCACCAGCAAAATTATTTTGTATATTATGAGCATGATTTTTAATTACAATGTTTGTGTGTGTGTGTGTGTGTGTGGTTCATACTGGTGGCTCTCATACTGTATATATTCAGGAATTAAGAAGACAAAGGTTCTGCTTTCCTCTCTGTTTACAAGTGCATCTGACAGAAAGTGATGTTGATAATGTAGAGTGACAGAAATGAACAGTGGCACAGAAAAGCTTTCGTATGGGGAAGGAAGTTTGCAAAAGTTAAAAACAGCCGATCTCAGGTTCAGGCTCAAGTAACTGGCTGCAGTCATAGAGGCTCAAAGCTATATTCCCTGCGAAACCCTTAAATCAGAGGTTGACTTGCAATAACCTAAGTGTTGGCAAGCAGTTATCAAGAATAACAACATCTGGGACTAATGCCCTATTAAGACTCTTTATGATGGTGTTTTATTTTGGTAGTTACCTGAGGCTCCCTTCTTCCCAGGGACCGTTTTGTCATCGCCCCAGGCTGACGGTGGAGGAGGAGGTTTGTGCAGAGGGTCTATGTTGTGAAGGATCTCGTGACGAGGTGACTCCTTCCCTTCACTGATGGTGGGCCAAACGTCAAAGCCATCCAGGCCCTCGCTCTGAAAGGGAAGAGAAAATGATGAAAAATAAGAAGAATAGACTGATATGTGGGGTAATGTCCTAGTATGGCCTCTGCTGTCTCCTTGGACTGTACGTGAGGTCCCTCTGTCCTTATGCCAACATGTATTGGGAAACTCTGTAAACTGTCCGTATGTTTTTGCACAAATGTTAAGATAAGTTCCTCTGCATTTACCACAGAGGAATAAATCAATAAAAATTCCTTTCTTTTGGTGTAATGGTGGCTGTCCAGACCCCGGTTTTGACAGAGTTTGTCTTGATTGCAGCTATGCTAATCTTGCTTGTCTGCTTTGGCAATATAAACCCATCCACATGTCAAGCCAATAAAGCTCTTTGGGAGCTGACAGAATGCACTAACGCATAAAAAAATAAATTATTATGTTTGGATCAAAACACAGAGGCCATATAAGGCCAATGTTTAGAAATAGTGCTCTCATCATTATGAGTTAAGAGCAGTTATTTATCTACATAATAAAATTAGGACAGGTTTGCAGTAGCATTTTAACCTGCACTTAACCTGGATAAATGTAGAGGAAGAGTCACATTCAAACCCAAGAACAGCAAAAATAAACATGGACATAAGAAACATATGGGAAACGTTAAGTGGCCAAATTTAATTACTACATTGTGTATTCAAGTCAATTAAATTGTTCAGTGTATTAGCTAGAAAAACATAGTTGACATGAATTGAGTGGACTGTTTTATAGCACATTAAAGTGTTCAGAAATGGACTCAGTGAGTTGTAGTGCTGTCCCTGTGGTATTCCTTTAATTTATTTAACCTTTAAATTTAATCAGTGAAATTCAAAATCTCTGTCCAACAGAGCAACTTCAATGACAAATACAAAAGCTATCCAAAATCTGACAATGGACATAAGCAGAAACATTCAGAAACACTAAAGTGGTAGCAAACAGTAAGAATTCCCTGCACGAGGTGTTTCAGCAAAGTAAAAACTGAGTCCAACTGACCTGGCTGACGTTTCCCCCGGCCAGGCCCACCAGTGTGGGGAACCAGTCGGTGATGTGGAGCAGGGCTTTGGAGACTCTCCTCCTGCGCCTCAGCAGGGGGCTGTGCACAAAGGCCACCCCACGGACCCCCCCCTCCCAGTATGTACCCTGGGAGCACATCAAGATGTCAAATTAGAGCTAATCCGGATTGATGTTAGATTGCACTGAGGTTCTTTTTGAGTTTGATAAAGATTTGGGTTTTTATTGCTAAAACGTGGTTCTCTTGTCGCTATTGTTGCCATGTCTCCATTCTTTCTTGGCTCTGTCACTGTCAAGTAATTTCTGTGACTGATGAGTCTTGTTTTTCTTACTGCAAAGTCTTAGTTCTTAGGTTTCTACTGTTAGGGTTTTGCAATGTCTTTGTTCTTTCTCTCTTCTATCATGGCAGTCGTTCTTTTATTTATTCTGTCTTATTTCTGTTGGTTGTCTTACTTCCAAGTCTTGGTTCTCATGTTTCTCTTCTTAATGAGCCCCGGTTCTCTTATTGACAACTCTTGGTTCTTTCCTGCTTCTCTCATCACTAAGTCTTGGTTCTCTTGCTCCTTTAGGAGATGCTCAGAAGAGCCTTATTCATGCTCTCAAATCCCAGATAGAACTGTTGCAGAACACAAGGACAACAGATGTGAATTCTGGGTGTTTTCGTCTGAAACTGACCATATGTTTATTAATTTCACATTCTCGGCAGAGGAAAAAAGTTTTACATTCTCCTATAAACTACAAAAATGTTTCACTCAACAAGCATTTCTTCCTAACCAGATGTAACATTCAGAGTTTCATTGTCCTCAAAATTTTTATAGAGGTTCTTTATAATTTTTTTTCAATTTGTTTCATGAAAAAATATAAACATTTTTTAAATTCAAAAAAGCTTTCAGTATGTGGCACAAAGTTTGAATTTTCCGGCCAAACATGAATATATCTGCCAGTGAGATAACTACAAATTAAAAGTTCTGAAATGTGGGCAATATAATTTTAACATCTGAATGCAAAATGAAAACACACCGGGAATTATTTTAAAGTGCGCAAAAATGGACAAAAGCCTATAAAGTGATTGATACCTTGCGGCCCCGTAGCGGCCAGTTGCTCCCGCCTGTGAACGGCTGGGCTCCGTTGTCGGTGGAGTAGATGATGACGGTGTTCCGGTAGTATCCGTACTTCCTGAGGGCGTAGGTGATGTTGTGGACAGCCTCGTCCACTGTGGAAACCATGGCGGCAAATTTGCGCCTGGCGACATTGGTCATGTCACGGTAGGGGTAGATGTAGGACTTCGGGGGCTGCAGAGGCGTGTGGACCGCCTGGTTGACAACAGAATCACATGTCGAGAATGTGAGGTTAATGTACACCTAGTTGGAAGTATGGAACAATTGCTTACGCAAAAAGTCCTGCTTCATCGTCTTTTACATCCCGTAGTGATTTCCTTCGCTTCTCGCTCTCTGTTTCTCAAAACACACCATGTCATGGCTGCATTGCATTGTGGCCTATTGAGGGTTTTGCTGGTGAAAAAAATTGGCCTTTCTATCTTTTCTACAGTGGATTTCTCCCTGTATGATTGTTGAACAGTGATGCCAAACGGCAGCTCTGGAAAAACGCTCTTGCACTTTAATTCGGAAAGGTGGTTTAATGTTAATCGTTAAGATGGATGGAATTTTTTTTTCTGCAGAAGTACATCACCAGTTACTGTTTTTTTTTTTAAATCATTGTAAGTGTTTTAGCGGAGTTTTCCTTTAATTCATTCATAAATATTTCAAGAATGATTGAAAGTCTCTCACTGACTCGTGTTCGTTTTCCAAACATATTCTTGAAACGCCACCATAGCAAAGAACTAATATGAAGTATTTCTAAACATTCAAACTGGCCTTTTGCCACGGTAAAGATATGAAAGCCGGTTGTCATCTGATAATATTTTCGAGCACGTAGCGCGACACCTGGAGGGAGAGCAGCAGGAAGAGCGGTCTGGCTGCGGGGTCGTGGCGTTCCAGAATCTTCCGGACCCTCTGCGTGTACAGCAGGGTGGAGTACCTCCCCCCCTGCCCCCACGCCACGTCCTCGTCGTCATGGAGATCGTACCCACACAAGCCTGGGCCGTCACAGGAGCCATAGCTGCAGACAGATGGAGAGAGAGAGACAGAGAGAGAGAGAGAGAGGTAGACAACTGATCGATGAGGCCATTTATCGGTCAGCTGTTTAATTCTGATGACAGTAAGGACATATTTTACCTGTAGTAACCAACGCTCCCTGTTAAAGAACCAAAGAAGCTGTCAAAACCTTTCCTGGTGGGCAGGCATGCTTTCCTGCAGTGGAAAGATCAGAGGACAGAGAGAGAGAGAGCACATTAAATGTCAAATGTCCACGAAATTGTTGAACCCATGCAGATCCATTTCACATCAGGAAAGGTTTTATATAGCCTACATATGTTCTAACACCATGCACTGGGTCATAAAACAAGTCTCCCCTCCCTGGCAGATTCATTCAGTTTTATGACTCGATAGTCGTTAATTAAAAGCTTGTTAAAGTTAAATTTCACATTGTGAGTTTTCAGAAGCCTTGCCTCCATGTAAATGCACCTACAGTTATAAAGCTGCAGCCCCCAGCTGTTCGTCGTCAGCAGCGCTATTTCTACTGTTTGTCGTGACCTAATTCATTGCCATTCATTTTTGGGGCCTTGCCCACAATAACAATTCTGCAGTATAAACTAACTAGAATGACTGAGGGAAAAAAAAAATCTGCCTCAAAACCAGAAAAGAGTTTTGGGCTGACCTGCTACTGTTGTTAAGTAGCTACAGTATCATTAAAGGAGTATTTTTTTTGTTTCCTTTCCCCGGGCACTTTGCTTGGTTAAATGAAGGTTTAATCTGACTGTTTTTGCACTGGGTTGTACAGGAAATTCGACTGAAATGTTTGCGACTGTAGCTTGTTTATACTTAAAGGTGCACTATGCAAACTGATGAACTGAGGACGATTTAGATTCAACTGACAAAGAATATAGAATAAGCATGTAATATCTCAGGCTGTGGTGAGAACCATGTAGACTGAACTTTGCACTTGTTTCTTTATTCTTTTCTTTTTTTCTGTTTTGTTTTGTTTTTACAGTTGAGTCTAAAATGTCCTCATCCTCGTACCCAAAGATGAGAGCCATGTAGACTCAACTGTCAAATTTCATGCTTATTCTGTGTTTTTGGTCAGTTGAGTCTAAAGGGTCCTCACTTCAGTGCAGTTTTACATAGTGCACCTTTAAAAACTATCATTTTAAAGCCTCAAAAATCAGCTATTGTAAAATGTGTGTTATAACAGATTTAACTATCGCATCAATATGGATCGTTTTTAAAGAAAGCATAGAATGAAAACTGAGTTATATTCATCTGATGAATTGGATATCAGAGATTGTGAAGCATCAAGTCTACCTGTAGAAACCCAGGTGCCACTTGCCCACCATGTGTGTGGCGTAGCCGGCCTGTTGGAGCCTCTGCGGCAGCGTGTCCATGTGTGAGGGCAGGCAGCTCGGCTGGCGCGGTCGGATGATGGAGTGCTGCAGTCCCGTATGGATCTGGTACCTGCAGGAAAGTGGTTTGTTATTGGCTTTTCGACAGGTTACAGATGGGCCGGTTCTGCTGCGGACCTCCCAGTAGAACCAGAGACTCATTTATCCTCACTGCAATTACACTGCTTAATCATTAATCTGATTATTCACAGCAGCTGCATTTCCATCACCGCCTCAGACTCAATCGATAACCGTTCTGCTCTCTAGTCAGCTCTGACATTTAGCCGTATCACATGTGGAGGAACAGACAACGCGGAAATGCCCAGAGTACAAACTAAAACTATCCAACAAGACAGGGAGCATTGATAAGACATAAATCCATCTCTTGTTTGTTGAGAAATGCACCAAACATATGAAGATTCATGTTAATTCACCGCAGTCTCACAGTACGTGCCAATACAGAAATGAATACTGTTACTGTTCTCACATTCATATTTCAAATCCATTCCTTATGATACAATAAGTACAATGTGTTTTAAATGATAGTTGGATGAATGAATCCACTGAAAATTATCTTCTCAGTTGAATGATTATCTGTGGCAAGTTAACAGTAAACAATTGTCAAATAAGACCTCATCTTGTACAAATCTCTTTGTTATTCAGCTTCCTGCCAAAATGTGCTCTGTGGGTTCTGAGAATAAGCCAATGCTGCTTTTACTGAAGGAGGGGAAAAAAAGCAGTCTGTTCATTGTTTAGTTATTTTATTGCTAAACAATGACCAAATGCAACAGTGAAGCTTTTTACACAGATTTCCCCCATGTGTCTTATTAGTGTGCAGGCAGGAGACTTAACATTTTTGTTCCTAAAACAAAGTGGCAGAAACGTCCTGTGATCCATTTGCCCCTCTCAGCAAGATAAAGTTTTAGAGGATTTTTACATTAAAAGAGTTCTTCCAAATGATCGTTGGTTACCTGCCAAAACAGCTGACAGAGTTGGCCAACCTCCCTGACAAAGGCAATATGGCCGAAATGTTGGTATGAGCATTATTTCTTTCTTTATGGAGCTGCTCCATTTGCTCGTCTAAAGCAGACTAGACTAGAACCCTCCAGCTGGACTCTCCCTGCAGGAGTTCCCAGCTGGTCTGGACGACTAGTTGATGCGTCACAAAAGCGGCAACTAATGATCCTTCTAGATGGCAAGTCCACGACTTTTCAGACCAACCCATATATAGTTATGCAGAAGCAACAATGCTATTCTGTGGTTATCATTCTCTTCCACTGACCAACAAGGCATGGAATGATGCAGCCTCCATCTGAGCCAATCAGAAACCAGTATGACTTCCTGTTTTGACCTGCAGCTGTAGCGCGAGCCTCGGGCCAATTTAGTGTTTGAAAATGCTCAAACGCAGCGGTGAAAGGCACAAATCCCCCCCGGGTTTTTCTCCGTATCTGACCAGTTGTGTCTCATGCTGGAGCCAGAATGTGAACCGCTCTGAGAGATTTGACAGCCAAAAACACTGAAGCTCAGCTGGGGAAAGTGGCTCTCGGGCCAATTTTGCCCCATAAATTTGCCGGTCTCGAAACGAGCAACCGGTGACGTAAGAGAGACAACAGCCGGCATCGTGTTGTCTTCATCCAGTGGTGCAAAACACAGAAGGAGCACACAGTTGTTCGGCAGACCAATCACAGATGTTGCGGTCTCGCGTTGCCCTGCGCACAGTTACATTTTTGCAAAGGTGCAGAAAGGACACGGATACTGACCGCGCAGCTACAGCAACATTTAAAAAAATGATCTTTAGAGATATCGAGCTAAACACCACTGAAGCTCTGGACAAGTGCTGAGTCACACCTGGACAATCAAGTAAACAAACGTAGCAGCTCCCCCTGTTGGCCAATCAGTGCAGTGTAATAATAATGGAGAATAAGGCGCAGACAATTAATACAGATGTTGCAGAGCCTCTTTTTGTCCAATCGGTGTAAAAATGCTAGGATGGAGAAATGACGTGCATCGCTCGCTTGAAATTTCATCAAAATCCAAATTGATGGTGTCTGAGATGTGTGTCGGACAGACGGACCGGACCGGACCGGGCA
>OMLF01030228.1:0-11003 GCA_900302615.1 Holocentrus rufus
AAATACAGCCGTTTATGACACAATCCCCAAAAAAAGACGTGAAAGGAACATTCACACTTCTGAGTAATTGATAGCTTGGGCTACATGTGTGCGTGTGTGTGTGTGTGTGTGTGTGTGTGTGCACATGCATGCATCCGTGTGTAATATCTCACCCTCCCAGATATCCAGGGTTCGTCAGGTTGAGCTGAAATAATTGTTGTAACTGGCAAGTTTCCCTCACGCTTTTTTTTTTTTTCCATCCGCTTTGATTGCCATTCCTTTGTGCTCCTCGTCAGTCTGCTGATCGCACTCTTGTTCCTCTCTCGCAGTGTGAGTCAGTGACATTTCGACGTATCACTGAACTCTTGAGATGCAATTATGCATTTCAAAAGGTGTAGCTGCAAAAAAAAATAAAAACAGCCAGTTGTTGTCAGAAAGAGAGAAAAATGTCCTCGGTTAAAGCGGCTGAGCAAAACAGTTAATCAAAGCGGCGGAGTTAAAGAGCATAATTAACATGAAAGAGATAAAGGTTGTTAATTGGGTTATGCGTTTACAAGACTTTACTGGCATTGTTCTCAAATAAAATGCACCAAAAAAATGTGTAGTTTTTTCTCCCTTAGCAATTCGACTAAAGCGCCAGGTCTGGTTCTGCGCCTGGATCCAGTCTTACACGCACACATTTTCTTACACACACAACACACACACACTTCTCTCTGGCACACTTTCAATATAGAATGCAACTTGACGGGATGATTAATGCTGCAAATCACCCAGATGTATTATTCTCTTGAGAAACACAAGCGCTTTGCATCTTACATTTTTCTACAATTGCACCAAGATGAATGCTCACAGAAGAAAGTCGAGGGCTACAGATGGATATATGGTGCCGGTGGGATAGTAAAAGACGGACAAAGCAAAGATTGACATACCCCCAGTGAGTTGGGGGGTTAGGACGCGGGAGTTCGAGGAGAGACGGAGTTCAGCGCACCTGGAGGCCACATGTGGGTTCCTCCAGCCGCCCCCGCCGACGTCCCGTGTGGAAAACTCCATCGTCATCATTATGGCGTCGGGTGGAGGGGGCTCATTAAGTCATTATTTATGTGCTTTCTGCTGGTTTATCACCTCCAGACGGACTCACAATGCAGACGCCCACACTCGCAGCCCCTGAAGAATAACTTATTGTATCGCCCAGAGGGTCCCGTGCAATCGAGAAAGTGCAGACACTAACAGTCTGGGCCAGGTGTAGACACCTCCGTCCCTCATATATTTCCTCCCAGGCTCGTTTACACCTGGTGTTGTTTATGTTTATTTACGCGCCGCTCCCAGAACGAACCGCCGCTCCCAGCTTTCTCCAGTTTGAGGGTGTAACGCATGAGGTAGCACAGGGAAGTTTTTACAGGCAATTTCCCCTTTACAATGGCTGCTGTTTGCTTGATAAGCCTGGATAAAAACCCATTGAAAAACAGAGCACTTTGAGCTCCCTCACACCCAATTTGGGGTTTTCTCCCCCATGACATTTTCGAGCCAATAAAAACGTCCGGGCTGTTAAGCGTTTTTCAGCGGAACTGGCTTCTTTCTTTCTGGCTTTGCCCATCCTAGTCAAAGGGGGGGTGGGGGTTTTGTTTGAATCAATTTGCCCATTCTGTCATCATTCCGCGCGGTGATGGATGATTACAGTTACATGATTGCAGTTTCAAGCAAACAAACAAACAAACAGCTTGTTACGTTCGCCAGAATGGAAACGCGCTAGGTGGAGATGTGCCGAAAGAAATGGAACAGGTAGGAGGAATTGGTAAGAGAATTGGATTTTAAACGGAACTGCGCCGCGTGGCCCCCCTGGTGCTTTGGCCCCCGCGAACGGCCGGGCAGAGTCAGCTCTCAGGGCGCCGCGGTCCCAAACTGTTCCAAATACCAGCGTTCCCCCCGGTGTTTTCTTTCCCCCCGAGAGCAAAGGGAGGAACTCTTGCTTTTCCAGCTGCGCCTGTCCACCTCGCCCCGAGTCTGTTCCCCCGTTGTTTTCCCGTTCTGATTCAATTACCTCTGTGGGACCACTCTGCTGACACATGACACACACACACACATGAGAGGGATGTGAGGGACTGCAGGTTTAGGACATGTGCTGTGTGTTATTTATGGAGATCCCAGATACTCTTTATAGCAGCGCCACATTTTCCACCCCTTTTCCCCTCTCTTTCCACCTCTCCTTCCTCTGAGTTCCCTCTATACTTTTCTCTCTTCTCATCTAAATTCTTCTATGAATTTTCACCATTTTCTCCCTCTCTCTCGCCGCTCCTTTTGTTCCCGTCTAACCTCCTTGGCGGCCCGCTCCCTTCCCTTCCTCCCTCCTCTACCCTTGTCCCGTCCTCCCCGCTCCCCTAATTTCATCTCATCTCACCTCTCTACTCTCCATCCTCTACCCTTGCCTCCCTCATCCTTTGTTCCTCTATTCCGCTCATTATTACCGGCCTCTCTCCAGTAATCTACCTCAAGTGACCCTCCTCGCCTCTCTCCTCTCCGCTCCTCTCCCTCACTTCGGTCTCTCCCTTCCACTGCACAGCCTTTTGCTTCTTTCCCTTTTCTCTCATTATGTTTTGGATAGCAGGTCAGCATGCGTCTGTAAGCCATTACTCCATCTAATATCACTCTTCCAGACAGCCGAGCAGCTCTGTACCCCCTAGAATTCATTGGCAGACACATGTGCACATAATACACACATATGTACTCACACACCCGGCCTCACACCCATATATTCATGCACATACATGCACACATTTATACACAAATTCTCTTTTTTCAAATGGAGGTGTGGGGCATTACATAGATGTTGTACCACCAACGTGTCAAAAAAAAAATACATTGATCAGGCTTCTAATAAAATACAGTTGGACATATAATAGAGTGCTGCATGACAAAACTGTCTGTCTCAAACGCAAGTAAGCCTCTTATTTGGGTGGTATTTCTAAGTAAGTGTGAATTTTTAGGTTGCAGGGCTGTCTCATTCATGTAGGACACAGCAAGCATCCTTTTAAGGTGCCTTCCTCTGACTGATTTCAAAAGAAACATGCAGTGGTTCCTTGGACAGAACAGGAAATCCCACAATGCCTGGCAACTTCAACAAAGCAGTAGGAGAAGAGAGTTTTTCCCTGATATGAGCCGAGGGTTGTAAAAAAAAAAAAGAAACTCCTGACATTGTCAATACATTTTATGGGAAAATTATTAAAAAGAATTAGTAAAAGAATTAGTAAAAAGAATAAAAAATAAGCCTGAGATCACGAAAACTAGGGTGGTTATGATTACTATCCTGCTTCTAAACACATATAGAAACAGAGAGAAATAAGAGAAATAGAGAAATACATTTCTGAGTCAAGACTGAGTAAAGACCAAGACCTTTAAAAGACCTTCGGTTTTGAAAACCGAGACCAAGACCAATCTCAAAAGTACCATGGCATTCTGCAAACCACACAACACACACACAAAAACATCCACTCTTTATGGTGAAAAATACAGAGCAACATGCACAAGCCATATAAACACACTGAGGAAGATACATGTAAACAGCAACAGATCAATTGAGGTCAGGTTGACAGCTGTGCACAACACACTTGGAACTGTTAAAAATATACCAAAAAAAATAAATTTTTGCAGATGCATGCACATAACGCACCCACACATGCACTAACACAGGAACATGCAGATAAACATGCAGATACACATAAATAGATAAAGTGGGTCAGGTAGACATACATCTGTGCACAAATGAACATGCACTTGCACCAACAAAGAGACATGGCACCAGTAATAGATACATTTGGGCCAGGTAGCCAGCTGTGCACACATATACACACACTCTTTAGGGTTGTTAAAGAACTATGTACAGGCACACACAAACGCATGCACACACACACAGGCAGGAACATCTGTTTTTGGCCTGCAATCAAGCCCATATGGACCTCAGGGCTGGTGCGTCAACAACAGTGAAGACCACACATTAAATAGCTTCAGTATCCTTGGGATTTGCTCCTAAGGGTTTAGAGTGGTGAGGGGTTATTAACAAGGCCACAACCTATAATTGTTATCATCATGGCACAGGAAGTCTTGCCCAAATTAATTCTGGAAATTTAGGTCAGTCGAACAAAATCGGAAGAGTGGAGAGTCTTGTGAGGCTTGAGACTCTCCTAGGTGTTGTAGAGTGTGTACACCACATGAATATGCATTGTGAGGGCAAGTTGTCTTTTTTTTTTTAAGTAACTTTTTTTCATCTTCCCAGCAATATAGGGCAGAACCTAAAGATAGAAAGTGAATTAATATATTGGAGTTAAAAGTGATGGCATGCTGCTTTGATGTTGTACCATCAAAGGCACAGTGTTACTGATTGGGTCAGAAGGGCAGCTTAGCGCTGTATATTTAGCTGTGGGCTGAAATTAGACTTGTCAAAACTATAGACACATGCCATAGTGGCTTCTGCGTTTCTTCATTTGCTGACGCTGTTGATGTAGCTGCTGCTGTTGTCAAATGACATTTGTTTTGTTCTGAAATGGCTTTTTTGGAGGGCTTGTGGGTCTGTGTATGTGTATACAGTGTGTGTGGTGACCGACAGACAGATAGACAGATAAACAAAGAATTAGCCTACTATAGTATTTCTATAAGAAGCATTTCTATATTTCTATCAACACAGAAATGATATTTATAGAAATATAGAAATATTTTCACTACAGTTCTCAAATTAAGCTAGCTAGCTAGCTGGCCTCGTTCAACTGAGTCAGTGGAATCTGATAGCTGGCTAGCATCTAGCTAAGACACAACTATAAAAAGGCTCTAAAGCAGTGGCTCTCAAACTTTTTCCACTCATGACCCCTTAAAACGAGGTGATGTCCACTTGCGACGCCCGTCACAGGCTGCGAATGCAAAGCGGTGATCAGTCCAATTGGAGAACAGCTCCATTTTCAGGTTGTTTAATTTATTTACTTAAAGGAGGCCTCAAATTTTAGAATTACTCAGCAGTTCACAGGAAAACAATCAAAAAATGGAGAAAAGATATGAAAAAATAAACCTGGTAATACTTTGTGCAGTAAAAATGTGCTTTCCTGTGTCATAATCATCTTGCGACCCCCCAGAATGATGTCACGACCCCCTGGGGGTCCCCAATCCGCAGTTTGAAAACCACTGTTCTAAATTCAAATGCTGACATCTATCCATAATCAACAAATGGATGTGTATCATATTTACGTGAACCAGTTTGTCTATCATGTGAGGTTGTGTAAAAATGCATGAAATAATTTTTCATGGCTGCTGAAATTGTGTCCCCTCACACCTGAAAGAAAGAAAGACAAAGAAAGGATAATGCTACAGTTTCTATAGCCATTGATGTGGGTGTGTGCATGTGTGTGTGTCTGTCCTTGTGTGAAGCCGTAATTTCAGTGCAGCGAGGAAACACTGAGGAGAGGGCACAAAGCACCTGGCCTATACCTGCCTAATCAAGTTAGTAGAGGAGCCTGCAGCGATGGAGGCTCGGAGAGGAGAGTTAATGTTGGCCCAGGCACAAATAGAGACTACAGCTTCGTACTTTTATCCCGGAACCTTGGAGTTTCCCCCCCATACTCATTAAACACCGACACAAAGCCAGAAGCCGCTTAGCGAACTCACACATACACACACACACACATACACACAGACAGACGCACACAAACACACCTGGTGTCTTCCTCTCTCTGTGTCGCTCTATACCTGCTGACACATGCGTTCTTATAACAATTATAGACCACCGTCTCACCTCCTGGCAAGACAGAGAGCTGAGTATTTGATGATTCAATCTTTGTTGTCTCACCCAGACGTCAAGAATGTTAAAGATACACTGCATCTGTGATATGTGGCAATTTTCAGCTTTATAAGTCTGTTTGATATGTGATTTGTCCCGACAGTTAGTGATTGTGATTGCAAGCGCACATGCACGCACACACACACACACACACACACACACACACAAAACCTTCCTTGGCTCACAGGCAGGATGTGTATTCTCACTCTTTGCATCTTCTATTCTCTGTCGTTTCTCTTTACTTTTTTTTTCTGAGGGAAGTGATGACACATTATCAAAGTGATTACTGTTTATTACATGTTCATTTAGGTCAATTAGAGCAATTTTGTTTCATGTTGTCAGTGTTTTGGGGCATTGTGGCATCGTACCCCAAAGACTCACAATTAGTTGTCTGACTGAAAAATGTTCAAATATTCACAAACATTTGTCATTTCCAATCTTGAAAGGCTGTGTCGCCGCCAAGACATGGGCTGTCTGTATTATTGTTGTTCTCAGCAGTGCTTATGCAGTGTGTGTGTGTCAGTGTGTGTCTATGTGTGTGCATTTGTGTAAGGTTGAGAGGCAATAAAAAACTTGTAAAGGCCTGACACATTCAAAATGCAAAAACACTGTAATACTGTAGGGTGACAGTCCCGGATAAAATGAATTAATCTTCATTTCATATTTATTAAAGCTTGTCACACTGGATGGAAACCACACATAGAAAAGTGCAAAATAGTAGGCAAAAAAATCCAAAATATGACATCCACCCACTGGTCATCAGCCCTGCGGACACTGATCCTGTTACCCTCAATCTGCTTGTGTTGAAGAATTTACCAACCCACACGTCAACCTTTTGTTAGCTTTATTAAAGCTGCAATGGGTAGGTTTTATTTTGTTTTGTTATTTTGTTGTATTTTGGCTATTTTGTTTAAATTCAGAAAATGTAATCCTACTTTTGGGTGAATATAAATGATCAAAATAAACATGTCAGAATCTCATTAAGAGTGACAGCATTGTTGCTCTGATGGTGAGCAACAACAATCGTGGTGCATTGTGGCAAGTAATGGGGGCAAGTAATGGGGAGGCGGGACATCCCCTTTGAAACAGGAAACACAGGGGGGTTGTGGGAAATAGGGGCGCTGCCAGTCTTCTTGGCAATGTTGTTTGTTTGATAGTAATCATAAAAATGTCTCTAAATTAATTTCATAATGATTTAATGACTTTAAAAACTTACATGTAGCTCCTTTAACTTGATCATTTTTTTATATTTTCTCAGCAAACAAACTTAAAAGTAATCAAAATATGTTAGGGGCTGATTTGAATTACACTATATAAATAGTATTTTTAAAATTATTCAAAAATGTGTGTGTGCATGTGTCTCCATGTCCCCACATACCGCATATCTCTCATTCAACCTTGCCCTGTTTCACCCTCCATCCATCCTCCTGTCCATCCAATGTATGATGTTGATGATTTAGCATTACGGCGGTGCAGCAGATTAAGTGTTCAGTTCACGCTGTCTGTCAGAAGTTCCTGCTTTTAAGGAGGGTAGAGTGTCATTGATCAGAGAAAGCCGTATGAGACAGCGCGGAAACATTATAGTGAGGCCTGATTAGTAAGAGTGCAGCATGAAGCGCCGAGGGATCAGCATCAATAATGACACCCGGAGAAAATCTGCTCGGGCCTCAGTTTTCTGTTTCCCTCAGAAGTTTAATGCCTCCCCTCCTGTCCTTGTCTACAAAGTGTGGAAGCTTCTCAAATGTACGCCCACTCCGCCCGCCGCTACTTTTAAAGTGTGTCACGTAATCGCAACACAGTGGGTTCCTGGCTAAATGCTGACAAACGAGAAACGTTAGCATAACATCTCGAATGACGCTTCTACACCGGCGTTATATATTTCACCTTTGGCTTGGCGAACATGCGCAGCCATTTTCCATATCACCAAGAGCGCTTTCGTTGTTTGAGGGGGGAAAAAAAAAACTCTCATTTAAGCACTCTTTTCCTTGGCACTTTGTCAACTCGTGCTCTAATTCACTGCTTCTGCTGACCTTCCAATTGACATTTACAGAGGAAATCTACCTGCACAAAAGGCCCAGTGGCTTCGTAGCAGTGGTTAATGAGCGCATGGTAAAGGACAGCCTGGCCATTAAGACCATGGACCCAAGCATGTACATAATGGCACCTATTGATGTGGGTGAGAAAATGATGGGGCCATGTGTGGTCAGAGGCTTTTAACCTAACGGCAGTTTGTGTTGACGTAGGCAAGCCGTGTCAGTCAGAAGACGGGCTGCTCAGGCTGTCAGCTATCACCTTCAATACTTCATAACCAGAGTGCGAGGGGTGGTAATGGTATTCCTGTCGCACCGTGTAGGACATTATTGAAGTAGACGTCTTACTTTGTCATCACATCTAGATGTTTGGAAAAAAAAATAGAAAGATATCATCAGGTAGGGGTTGGGTTAAAGAGTGTGCTGGCTGTATTTTGTGGCTGCATCAGGGACAGTGTTAATACGTGAGTTACATTCTCATCACATCTAGAGATAAAGGAGGTTGTGATTAATAGAATGTGTTGTGTGATTGATTGCTTGGCGATATGTTAATATAATATCAGTATTGTGATATGATGCTAGATGTCGCATTTTGGATATCATAATGCGGTGATGTGGCGTAAGTGTTGTCTTCCTGGTTTTAAAGATTGCACTTCATTAAAGGGATGCAATTTCCTGAATGTAGACTGTTCTAGTGGTTCTATTGTTTTCCTCTACCCGCTTGGTGATAATCTCCACATTACTATTGACTGCTTATCAAAGATCCCCTGCTGTGATTATGTGATAGCAGTAGGGACAATGCTGAGGTAAAAACTGATGTCTTCAGATCAGTTTATGGTTTGAAGAAAACCCCATCAGGCAAAAGTCATGATCCAGCTGCACAGCAGTGGACCCTCGCATCGCCCCGTCTCTGGCTAATCGTGTTAACAGCCCCCTACACGACCAAGCTTTTCCACAAGGCTTTCTTGTTTAGAGCTTACCCTTCAGCCTGTGCTGCTCGGTTCGTGCTGAGATGTGTCTGTTGTTGTGGTTCTTCAAAAAGAGCCTCGTGTCCCTCATGGGGAAAATACATTGAATTGCACAGAAGGAAATGCAATTACCGCCTCCCAGCAGAACCCTAATCACTGAGCCCTGACATTAAAAGTTAGCCCTTTTAATGTGTTGAATTTCAAAGACGCAGCACAAATGATTTGATTTACTCACTCTCATCTTTGCAGGATGTAAATAAGCTTATTAAGCGGCCATTTTTAATAAATGCATCCCCTGACCTCCAGAAATCTTAAGGAAAAAAACAAAACAAGTGTTGTTATTCAAATGGGGTCTCAAAGGAGCAGTGAAACATAATGTATTTACAATGAATGTGTCTATGCAAGACTCCCCCGTTCATAAATATGAAATGTGAGAAAGGGCTGTTGGTGTGGTAAATTCCTAGACGTCAAAGGTTTGATCCCTTGTATTAACATTGCCCAGTACCACTGACATGCCCTTGAGCAAGCCATGTATATTTACTGATCTTCAGGGAGGCACTCAAAACTAGTCAACCTTATCTGTAAAGTTATGATACAACTTAACAAGCATTTGTTTGTAATGCCGTTGTGGTTGAATCTGTCATCATGCATATACAGCACATATGCATGAAATATTTAAATCTTAAGAATGTGGAATAAATGCAGAATCAGTCCTGTTGCTGCACTGCACCTCTTAATTCCACCAAACACTAATAAAGCCGTTTTCTTGGCTCCAATTGCCAGTCAGCTGCCCAATTACAGGCCTTGCCCTTAGGTGCTGCTCCTGTAGAGCTGTAAAGAAAAGAAGAGGTATAAGGACGGCTGCATACTGTAGTTAGGTTGACGTTTCTGCCTCTGCATGGCCTTAATAGATCTAGACGCACAAGGTGCCTAAGGCTAGGGTGTGCAGGTTGGTTCTGAAAGTGGCTGCATGTCTCAAGCCTCGCTATTTTTGAAGGGGCTCGCTGTCAAAGCGGACTTGTCCATTCTCATCTGTGTGAAACAAAATCCCTCAGATCCCTCACCAGCGCATACAAAAAGGAAGGGGAAGAGACAGAAGGGGAGAGAGAGAGAGGGAGAGAGAGAGAGAGAGAGAGAGAGAGAGAGTCGAGACAGAGAGAAAGGCCTACATCTGTTTGCTTGGTCTAGTAGAGAAGTGATCACATCGGATGCCTGCAGGCTCTGTCTCCGACTCTGCTCCGCCGTTGTTCCAGTGCACCCTCAGGAGACACATTCGGGGAGACATAGATTCAGGCAGGCGCACACACACACATGCACACACACACACACACATGCACACACACACACGCACAAACCACTTCTCCTGCACCCTGTAAATGTTAAAACAGCTCACGTTATCCAAACCCATCTCTCCATCTCATTAATGCTATAACTTTCTGCTATTGTTCCTGTCTCTGCTGTTAACGGGACAAATTACACAGGCCAGAGCCACTCCACAGAAACACAAACACACACACACACACTCATACACACGCACTTGGGTGATTAATTGGTTCCAGTGGAGCCAAGAGCTAATTTACTATCCCTCCTGCCACATTTCCTCAGATACAGTAAGACAACACATCTCCCGGCAGCCTCCTTATGGCTCTCTCCCCATCTGTACATCCTGTGTGTGTGTATGTGTGTGTGTGTGTGTTTGAAAGTGAGTAAATGTGTGCCTGATTTTTTCGCACAAGAGCCGGTTGTTGATGTTGTTGTCTGTTTTTTTCCAGGCGTATAATTACTGAGAAGTAGGAGTTGGCAGCCTGTTACCAGGCTTGTTATCTGTATGTGTTGACTGCAAGAAACATGTGGGAAGATTGATTATGCTGCGCTCCTCCCTGCCTTCCCATTGGATTTGACCACCCGGACGTCCAATGGGAATACAAATAACTGTGATAAAAACATAGTTTTATAGATAGTCGAGGCTTTTTTTTAAATGTTGTTGTCATGCAGATTGAGCTTGGTGGCGTTAGAGAACTGTACACTTACAACAAGTATAAACTGGCTCGAGTTTTCTTACAGTGAGGGGGATCCCAACTCAAATAGAACAGACATTATGTAACATGCAGTATTTATTTTTTACCTCCAACAGCTGTAATACTTTAAACATAATGAACATAAATCAAATATAAATAAAAAACATCTGTGTGCACATAACTTCCATGTATC
>OMLF01030231.1:4644-20171 GCA_900302615.1 Holocentrus rufus
TTTTTTTTTTTTTTTTTTTTTTTTTTTTAACAACTGTCCAGGGTCTTATGCACAGGTACAGTAAGCCCAAAGGAGCCTGTAGAGAATTGTAAATTATGGAGAAGTTACCTTCATAAAACTTAAGTATGGCCTGTAGCAACTAATTTGGAAATTGTCCTGGAACTTTGTAATATTTACAGCGGCCATTAAGAAATAGGCAATCTAGTTGTTAGTATGGGATAGAATTTTTTTTATATAGAGAGACAATAATACATTATTGTACACGGAACATAAAATATATTAGGAACACTTTTCATGAAGTGCAGTGATGAGGTGAATCCAGGTAAAAGACATTATTCCTTATTGGTTTGCATTATTAAATCTGTGCCAATCATAGAGAAGATGTAGGTAACAGAAGTAGATGATTTAGAGAAGGATCTTTAGACAGTTAATATGCGGATTGTGCAAAAGGGGCTGTGACTCAGTATCAGGAATCTGTCTGTAATATTTTGTACTTTCGTTGTGTTTCTGCTAGAGTGGTTTTTCTGGACCTGCAGAAGAGATACAGACCAAAGCCCTGGCGGACTCTGAGAGGCTGAAAACCCTCCAGTTGGCGTTGCCAGCTGCCCTGAGGCGTGTTTAACCCGAGAGGAGAGACACACCTGCACAACATTTAGCTGGAATTGCAGCATTCAGCTCACTAAATCTCTGTCCACTCAACAGGTATTAAACCCCAAGTACTGAAGCACCACACAGGGGGCTGCACACATCTACTCCTCCCTGCAGATAACCCTGTAGCTTCCTCACCCTGTCTGGTGGTGCTGTCAGGAGGCGTATAAGGAAAACTGGTGGAGCAAAGAATCTCCAAGTCAGCCTGCAAATTACTAGAGGGGTAATGGGTGTCAATGGTACGGGAATGGATTGCCAACTTTGCCATTCTCTCTATTTCAGTTTATCTTCCTTCACCATACATCAGCTGAAAACGGCTTGAAATTCTCCTTCCTCCTCAGAGGTAAACATTACTTTGTTTATTTTAACTGAGCAAAGAATGTAGGTGACCTTGGCATGTTTATGAATGACCAAGCTAATTCAGTCCACCAGAGAATAATGTATACCGTGCATACTGCATGGTTTTGATTATGAAACAATCTGTTACTCAGGCAGTATGGTTCATGGCCAACTCTCCACCAAACATCCTGCCATATATCAAACAAACCTCAAAATCACAGATGTTTAAATCACTCTTTATCCTGTTTATCTGAAAATGTAACGCTGATTTAAATTAGAGTAACCTGCACACTAATAAATGAGTAAGGTGAATGTCCCAAACTGAAGCTTACCTATGCCGGACTATTTTAGCATGAAGTGAAAGATATAAATAAACTTGCACAAAGTAAATTGTGCAGGTTATTGTGCTGGTATTTTAATTTCCCCTACTATTACCTCTTCCAGCCCACACACCTGTGGCAGCCTATACACCCTCAGGGTGATGTGAAGAGCGCAAACTGTTTTAACAGTTCGGGCTAAATTATGGGCACATATGTTTATATCCACAAGCTGTGCCTGATTATTTTGTTAAGCAGAGACCATTTTTATCCCCAAGGCTGTTTTCGAATGTGGCAATAACTTTGTACGCCAGCACAATGAAATGTGTCATTCTGTATAGTTTGAATTGAATTGGTGCTTTAGTTATCACAACCTTGATTCCCTGATGAAAACAAATAGTACATTAAAGAAAACAGTCCATTGCACAATGTAATAACAAAGCCATATTTCTCTTATTTGTCCTTTGGGTCACTCCTTGTCTCCCTCCTCACTTCTTGCTATCCACCTTTCATCTGTGGAGAAACAGTGTTTAGCCACCAGGCACAAAGGATGCTGGTTAATAGATAGTGATAAATGGTGTGTGGTGGTCATGATGAAAGGAGGTCAAAGCCACAAGGGTCACATTCTTCTCCCTCTGTCTGCAGCTCTCTATCGCTAATGATCTTTCGTCTAATACACACCTCATGCACACGCACACACACACATTTTTACACACAAACACTTTAATTCCCATATTATTTCTATGGTCTCTGACAGTCATTCAAAAAAGGATAAAAGAAATATGAGATTGATTTGTCAATAAACAGTGTGTTCAACACTGCCAGGGAAAGTCATACCAGTCAGATGTATTAATTCAAACAAAATGCACAACCTGCTTTGGTTTTAGAGTTCGCAAATCTCCACACATAAACATTTTCCCAGATGTTTGAATACACAAAACCTCACAACAGCGAGGCGGTAATGGGCCAAAATGCACTTTCCCATGTGCTTCACTTTTTTATTAATTCCCTCTGCCTTCACTGCAGCTCATTACAGCCCCTATAGTGGAGTGAAAAGGTTGGGAGAGGCAGCCATCACTACCTCCCATACAGCTGTCCTGAGGGGCATTACCCTTCCCCTGGTAGAGGCTTTGTAATCTGAGCCCAGCAGGTATGTTGATGGGGCTGACATGTAGTGTGTGTGTGTATGTGTGCGTGCATGGGTGTGTGTAAGTGTGTGCTCACGAGCATGAGGCTGTGTACTTAATAGAAATACTGGGAAAGAGGACAGGGAGGACAAACAAAGAAAAAGGGTAGGCAGAGCTAAAAGAACCATAGGCTTAACACAGCATAAGATTGTGCTTATAGTAGATGTATTGATGTATGTTATATAAGAATTTCATCACACTGACAGGCTGAGCTGCTTCGAGAATACACTTACACATAGCAACATCTGGCATGAATACATATAAAATGTCTCCCATTGCACATCACGTTCCTTACCTTGGAGACTGCAATGCAAGACAGAAACAGACTGTTGGAGATGTTAAATGATTTCATCTCTGACTTTGAAGCACTGACACTATCATATGCAGTTGATCTTTAAAAAAATAAATAAAAATACAAATGCCAGTGGTAGCAGCATGTCTAAAAACAGTGAAGATGAATTGCTGAAATAATTAGCCGATGAGTGATGACAGAGCTAATAGAGTCACAGAGGGGGGTTGATACAGCATTGTGTTCACTGCTGTTAACGCAAGAGGGCCAGTGCCTGATATCTTACATTAGTGTTTAGCAGTCTTGCAAGACATCCATCTCTTTGAACCAGCCACCTGTTTACTATCAAGCTCACAGAGAGAGAGAGCAGTAGCAAGCAGCAGCGTGGAGTCCCTCAGGGCTCTATTCTCAGACCTCTTCATTTCTGTCAGTTTCTTGAAATGTTGGGATGGGAAAAAGTGGACATTTTTTGGAGGCTCTCCTGTGTTGCATTTAGACTGCTCATTAATCATTTTCTGCCTATCACACAGACTCTTCTGCCAGTGCCAGTGAGTAAGTCATTGGAAATGTATCTGCAGCTTTGCACGACTCCACAGGTTGCTGCCGTTATGGTAGTAGGGAGGCGTGAGGGCAGAAAGTGGAGATAGAGGGAAGAGGGTCTGTGAACAGGACCTGCCAAAAACTAAGGGATGTGGAGCTGTTCACATGAATGATTGATGGAGTTATAATGTGCTGCTAATCACCAGCTTTTATGAGCCAATTGAAGTTTAGTGCTCTCAAACTCAAATAGCTTGAATTGGATTAACAAAATCAGAGAGCTGCCACATAGAGTCAATCCCTATTTTATCCTTGACTCTTCCACATGAGAAAGCAAAAGAAAGGCACACTTAAATACGCTTGACTGTGAAGCTCTTTTATCAGTTTAGAGCAGATGCTGCGCCGCTTATAGGAACTGTATATATGATGTGAACGTGTCAATCCTATCATTGATTAAGAGCCAGGTAATCCATCTGACGTGGAGATTATTGGATCAGCGCAGCACCTGCTCCAGGCGGATGCCCATGAATAAAATGACTGTGTTAATCCATATAGGAGGCAGTCCTTCAGACTGAAGCAAGGACGGGGACTGTTGCAACCAGGAGAAAGGCTGCCCTGCAGTGTTTGAAAGCCAAATATTTTGAGAGGCTGTCTGGCTGTAGTCTAAGCTGCTGCATGCCTCCATACCTCCTTCTCTCTGCCCATGGTTGTCTGAAGGAATCCTGGTTTGGGAGCAAAGGAAGAAGGGGGTTGCGTGGTTTTCAGCCAGGCATACAGGGTAATTTAAGACAGATTTAGGAGGGCTGTCTTCAAGGTCACAGTAAATAGAGATGTGCAAATAAGTGTAGGTCAGCAAAGGAGGCCTGGGAAAAGAAGTCCCTGCGACAAATATGTCATAAATGCTGTGGTAACTCTTTTTAACCATAACAACTCCCCCAGCTCATGCTATGTTGCTTTTACCATGCTGACCAAAATAATACAAATTGCTCACTGCTATGACTAGTTGTTGAAAATATGAGGTAACCATAAGGGAGGGCAGTCAAGTGTTTGTTTTACCACTTTTAACAGCTAAAATAAACATAAGCCTTCATTAGCGTGCAGCCATTACTTCCAACTTTGTCATCCTTGAGATCCGGAGTCAAATCTATCAGGTTACTGAGCTACTGTCAAATGTCACGTTTTACAACCTCTGGCTTTTATTATGGGCCCCGAGGCTCCTATACAACAGGCCTCACAGTGGAATGCACCATAACACACTCCCTACTCTCTATGCACGCGCACGCGCCTACACACATGGTGACACGTTGTGTAATGGAGTCAGTTATATCAGGGGCAATCCTCTTTGGCAGCATGGACATGCCACTATGAGTGTATGTTGTTATTGGAAAAAGCAGAGAGCTGAGCAGGGTCAGGGCTGCTGCGTAGCACCTCATCAGTCAGCTCCAACAGCCCAGAGGAGGGATTGTTTGAATTTGGCTCTGTGCCCCGTCTTGAGTTACATCCAGATGGTTGATGGGAAGTTGAGAGACGGGTTCTTGCTTGGTCAGGCACTTGGCTAGTTGCGGGTCGATTTCGAAACGCCCAGTCATTTCACATGACATCCCATAAGCTTTTCCTTAAGAACGAGGGAAAGAAAAAATGCCGCTGCTGATGCTCATAAATTCAGCGTATTGTTTGAGTTCACTGCACAAGGTCATAGAAATGTGGTCTGGGTTTTTTCATCAGAATTGTTTTGTATCTCAGTCCAGATGGCCCTCTAGCCCACATGAGAAGTGGCTTCACCTGCAGTACACCCAGAACGCTGAGTGAAACATTGGGGTACGCATTGATTGAAAAACAGCCGGCGTGTTGCTGGTTCTGCGGTATATCACTGAGTGTTTCACAAACCAAGGACTACACCATCGGCTGAATGCAGTTTTACCACATTTAATGGCGCCAAACATAATTATCATAAATTGGAATATCTTGACAGAGTGCGATGACGACTCAGTGGTGTTGATTGCTGCAACTCCCAGACATGACGGACCAAACATGGCAACCTTGTGACAGAAGGAGACAGAGCAAAGAAGGAGGGAGGAGTGTGGCAGAACCAGAGCGGATTGATATGTAGGGCAGGTAAGCTTATAAAGGCAAATGACAGAAAGAGGTTGAAGTCTGTTCTGCTCCTTGAACCTCAGTGATTAAAGCCCCGACTCCTTATGCTTTTTGTGTGGAATCCCGCTGTTTATTTTTCTTTGGTTTTTCTGTTTCATTCGTATGATTGTTCATGACTCTCATCTCAGCTCACTTCAGGCATTGAGTTTAGACAACCATGGTGTGTGTTTATTCAGAGAGGTGGGATTACGACAATACTGGATCTTGGTTATCAGGACATCTCAAAGTTTTTGAGTCTAATAGACACAAGTCAGTTGTATCAAGCCCACTTCTAGTTCAACTGAGACAAAATGCATATCTATGGCAATTGTTTACCCCTAAACAAGCTTCTCAGAGGGCATAGTTATTCACTTAGCAGAGGTTCACAGTGGAGATTCACTATCTCTTGCCTCTGGGTCTAGCACTCAATCACAGACGTTCTTGAATAATGCATGACTTCGAGTCTTAGTGCAACCTAAGTGTAAGCTAGACAAGGTGTTGTAAATCTTTTGACACGGTTATGTTGAAAAACTACAAAATCCAAGTAAGTGATTTTCAAAACAGTGCGGTTACACATGCACTGTATTATTAAAGATGCGATGTTTAGCATTTTAACATCAGTTAATCACTGCCACATTGATTTTAGGACATCAATATAATGACCAACAACCAAGACCATCCCCGAGTGCATTAGCAGCCTCTACCAGCATCTGAGAGTCATCATGTTGGATTTTGTGAAAAGTTTTATGGCACAAAGGGAAATTACTTCATGACACAAAACCAGAAGTACAGTGAGGCAAGGGCATCACCATTTATTTATTTATTTTTTTACATATTGGAAGGGACACAATTTACGTAGGGGTTGTCAGCGAGAAGCGAGACACTCCTGGATTCAATTCCCAGTTTTGTCACTTTCAGTGTGGAGAGTTTCTCAGTTTCCTCCCACAGTCTAAAAATTGTCCATATGAAAAAATGTGAATGTGAGTGGTTGTTTGTCTGTGTGTGTTAGCTCTTCTGTCTGTTTGCCAGGCTGAACTGCTGACCTGTCCGAGGCGTTTCCTCGCCTTTCAAAGCATGCTGGGATTGTTTCAAGCCTCCCGTGACCCAGACAAGGAGTAAGTGAGTAAAAACAACGAATGAGTAATAAAATGTACTGAAAGTAACAAATGATGTGGTGTCCCAATCTAGACCAGTGGGTGGGTTATAAAACAACATAACCCTGTTGCTAACACATACAGTGTTCGCTGATTTATTAGTGCGCTCACAGTTCAACTTCACAAACAGAGCTGGGATATTGTGATACAGTATCATTCATAAACCTTTGTCCATAATCAGTACTTCATCCCAAAGCCTAATATACTGCATCACTATGAAAGGCATAACAGTGGAGCCAGCCAGCAGCAGTGTAGACCCTCCATTCACACACTGACAAGATATTAAACTGGTCTCACAGAGCCCCATTCATCATCATGGCTGTCTTTAGTGGAGTGGAGCACATTTCCCCATCCGCTTCTGTCTGCAAGATGAACAGCTCCACTAGTCCAGCTCAAGCTTTCTGTCTTTCTGTTTGTCTCTCTGTCTGTCTTTCTTCCTCTCTGCCTCCTCGCTGTGTATCCTGGCATCTCCATGCTGTTGGAAGATGCCAGTGATACCAGCAGAACTTCTGTTGAAACACACACGTTATGGCAAAGGGATTAATACTGATGAATGCTGATGGTTTGTACATCATTCATGTAAAGATTAAAGAACAATTGCTTCTGTTTGCTTCTATTTTTATGTACCTTTTTAATCCACCAATGTGAGCAACGCTCTTTGAAAGCCGTGAACATAAAGCATGTCAACTTCCTCTAGACATATCATCATCACGGCACATATTTCATGCTAATGAAGACGGCGTGCAGGCGTCCAGATGATTTAATTTTTCTGAGGAGCATAAATTTCAAAAGCTTGGGTAGTAATCCATATGTTAATTGCTTTAGCACAATGTAATCGTAGCGCAGTGTAAAAAAATAATCTATGGTAAGCAGCCTGAATGCTGATTTTCCAGTTGAAGTGAGCAATGTTGGCTTGTTTGATGTAAAATTGCTCCTATTATTGTGGCATAAGCAAGAAGATAGGGCCATCGAATGCTGTATATGATCTATCTATCTATCAATCTATCTATCTATCTGATTCTGATTTATTTATCTATCTGTTCACAGATGTTAATATAAATCGTGTGCTTGATCATTTCTAGGCAGAGAGTGGGATTTAACAACTTGCTTTTACAGAGTGTGCATGAAGGTGAGAGCAGCTATGATAATGTGTGTGCACAGTACCAAGTTGCAGAAAATAGTAATGACCAAAAAATATGGCCCAGTAAATGAGCATACCAAGGACAAGATGAAACAACAAAATGAACAGACTTATTTCTTCAGGACTGTGGATTAATCTATATGTGTACTGTGCCACTTACTGTAAGCCTATTTATGTGAATAGAAAAAACAGGGAAAAACATCTTCAATCAAATAAAACACTGCGTAAACAATGCCATTGGCGGGGTCACGGTGTTTCAACAGGGGACACCATACTGTCATTATGCATTGGACTTTTGACAGAACTGGTAATTAGCATATGAATGCATAAGTGGGAATAAATTCTTCTTAAATTGACCAATTTGCAATCATTCTGAATAAATGATTGGGGTCGACGCAGGGGACAGATTTTTGATCAGCTTTTGCGCCTTGATTTGCTCTCAGTTTGACCTTCCTTTCTCTCAGTATTCACTCTGAACAGCAGTCTGGAGGCATACTGATGTAGTGAAGTCGTCTGGGACTGATGATGAGGACCACAGCAGGGAGCCTGTCTGTGCCTTTTATTTTAAACAGCAAACAATTGTTTTTTTTTTAAATTGCAACAATAATGCTGCATCATATTACTTGCTCATTAATTGCAATGATTACGGATAGATGTTATACCATATTTACCAAAGGGAATTGCATCTTTGTAGCCTACATTTACATTATATAAAATAAGTTATTAACCAAAATAAAATGTTGCTTCCATTATGAATATATGGAAATGACATGGGAGATTCCATACTCTCAAAGCCCTTGCATAAAATCTATATTGCCAAGCTTATAATGTCAGTTTTCACATTAACCAGTGTGTATGTTCGTTATGGGATCCAACTGTCTGTATTGTGAACACCATTTTCATGGAGGGCTTCGTTCCAGTGATCACTGCCGGGTTGTGTGTTCACGTTGCCTGTGTGTCTGTTGTGCGATTGTTTCTTAGACAATTGTGTCCTCTGAAAGAACAGACACACACCGCTGCGTCTCTGCGTCTCCTCTCCCACCATCCCCCACCCACCTGGCAGAGTTGTCAGTGGCATGGCTCTGTGCCTTGGCATGCATCATGGCAACTCCCTGGCACGTCCGCTGGTTGTGGGACCGAGGGATGGGATCGTGCCAACTGGGGCCCCTCCGATCATTGTGGTCATCCGCCGCTCGGACGCCTTGAGGGTGGCGTTTCCACCTGTTCAGTGGGAGCGTGGGGTGCACCTCCAGTGGCCCCCATATGTCACCCAGATTCACACCATCCACCCCCTGTGATATGACAGGTGAGTCTTCATTAGGTGCACATTTGCTGAGGCCATGCTAAAAACGCATATTCTCATGATACTGTAAAACACATTGGGTTAAAGCTTCTGCCAAATGGCATTAATGTTAGGGCTATTTGTACACAAATCAGTGTTCCTGCAGCTGTATTTACATGTGCACAATAATGTAATGATTATGAATAGCCTGAGTAAGACAATAGTATAAGCTATTTACATGATTCTCTAAAGTGATCCCCTCCCAGTAATCTCTTTTAAATATGACATGTGGTTGTTGTGTTTTTGAGATAGGCGCCCCTGACAGAATTGATCAAAAACTAGGAATATTTTTATTCATAAAATATGTTGAAATGCTTATTTAATGTATAGAAACAGACAAAAAGATGAACACATTAGCCCACTGGCAGCATTTTTATCACCATTAGGCAGTGACATATCTATGGAAAACCTCTGTCTTCAATAAACAATGATAATCAAAGTGGCACTTATAATGTACATATGGGTATTTACATAATTCACATAATAATCCACAATATACCAATACACAGCCAAATTATTTGGATTACAACTATCACAAGAGTTAATATCAATAAAAACTGCACAAGCTATTTAAGAAACAATTCAACATCATGCAGTCTTTTTGGAAACTGTCGACAGTGAGTGAATGAAATAAGCCTCACTCTGCAAAGGTAGCACAGATTTGAAAGCCAGGGTTTTGCTCCAGCATCAAGTTCACATGACGTGCAACTTAACTACACTTGAAGAAATGTGACTAAGGTGCATGCATGCTCTAATTGGTCTCTACTGACACGAGTAAAATTGGAGTACTGGTGCGCTAATACATTTGGCATGGACTCCTGTCTCACTCACAATATTGTAACAATCACATTATACAGCAGCATTTTTCTGTGTGCATGCAAATGTGGTGAGAGACACTCAAGAAGCATCTGCTCCAGAGTGTAACATGTTTTTCCGAGAACACTTAACCCCAAAAATTTAAAATCCTCAGTGGAAAAAGAAACCACACAATTAACTGATATTTTATGTCGTCGTCATTTTGGGTTTATGCTCCTACCTTAACTGCAAAATTAAGTTTATGGAATACTTGTCTTACTGTAGTATGCCGTTTTGGTGATTTAGACTATTGTTGACATAAGAAGTTGTGTGAGATTCTTTTACGAAACAGTGAAGTGGGTCAGAGTTTTAATGCTTCATATATTCACTGGGATATAATCATGTATAATAAATCCTGTCAAAATTGTCACTTTGAGTTCTATATCTAACTTGTCATGTTACCTTCATCCGTCCTAGCCTTGAAGATAGAGCATGGTGGTAGATGTCACATCATGTCAGTGCTATCACAACATTGATATATTCAACGCCATCATGCATTCTGAAACAGTCCCGCACATTTTGAAGCATCAGACTGGCATGCTGAAATATTCTCTTTGTGGCTCACATTAATGTCTAAACTGAGCAGCTATCAGCTCTCTCATGGTGACTCGTGTTTATGACTCTCGGTGAGACTTCAATAATTGAAAAATTTCAAGGCATGAATTAGCAAAACCAGATCTTAAATATGCATATGGTTTTGATAACGGTTCTCTTTTAGTTGGCACAATGTATTTCGCAGTCAAAGGAGGATCTTTTGTTCGGATCACGCTAATGCAGAACAGAAGGAATATCAACGTTCTTAAAAGACCTCAATCCATCAGAGAAATGGCTTTTCCAACAAGTGACTACAGCTCTCCGCTTCAATGTACAGTTCTAAGCCAAGGACACTATATCGCGTTTATTTATGAACGGCTTAATTGGCAGTAGCAATGAAAGTGTCACACAAAATGTCAGCAATGAAAGCAAGGCTACTGGAACAAATTCCCCAATGAGTGAGGAGCCAGGCCAGAAAAGACAGATTGGAAGCGCGATAACAGTGTCAAAACACAGTTTCTATAGGGCTTTCTGTAAGCTTAGAAAAGTGACTGGGTTGACTTCCTGACACAGCTGGCAGACAATTACTTCCACATCATATCATGGTGAATAAAATCTAAACGTAACTCTTTGCTGCCATAAAATCTCCCTGATTTTTAGAGGCTATAGCAGTCAAACTATGTTTAGTGGTTTATTTACAGTGAAGTAAAGGTTTGGCAATTTTCAAACCAGAACTTATTAAAATGTTGATTGCCATTATTTATAATCTTACATAGCACAACCTCACTGCTACCTTTACTGAGAGGAAACTTACCACTTTGTTGCAGCTTATAGTTCAATAGAGCAATGTTTTCAGCTTCTCAAAACCATTATAAATGTTATTTTTTTAAAACAGGAAAATCACGGTACCTTCAAATTTATGTATCTTTGAACCTTTCACTAAAAATGGATTTTTTCTGACTTAGACACACTGAGACAAGATGTTCAATACCATTTTCACCTGTGCACATCTACTGCTTCGGTTCCGATGGTTAGCATTTCGTGTTAGCTTTGCAGAAACACTTGAAGTCTACAGGAGTCGTTAGCCTGGCTCTGTCAAAGTGAAAAAATAAACCTTACAGCAACTCTGAAGCTTTCTTATTTACACAGTCTATCGTGTTTTACATGGTAACAAAATACATGTCTTGGAGTATTTTTTTATAAAAACGAGAGTTGTTAGAAGTTAGATGAACACGTGTTCAGTTAAAGTTCCTACCATGTAACTTGGCCTTGTTTTGAAAAATAAAAATTCCAAGATGTGTATTTCAACTACACATGAAACATTGTGTAAATAAAACAGCTTTGTAGTTGCTGTAAGGTTTACTGTTTTACTTTGACAGAGCAAAGCTAGCTGACTAGTAGACTTCAAGCCTTCATGCTAAGCTAACACAAGATGTTACCCATCGGAACTGAACCAGTGGACTCGGTCTGGGCAAGTCGGAAAAAGGGTATTTTGCCCAAAACGTTGGCGTATTCCTTAAAGCCGGACACTCAAGTACAGTTTGACAATGCCGTTTTATGTCGTGCCTTAGGTCGTACAGTGTGGTAGCCGATAGCGTAATACGCTAGCCACTGCACCCTGGACCAGAGATGTAAGCATGCTAACTTTTTTCTAGTGATATTTCACATCCTTGCATTGACACTCATTCACACCAATTTACTGCTGGCCTCAGAGCATCTTCATCGGAGCGTTTTGAGAGGTTCAGTGCCTTGCTCCAGGCCCGGGCATCTTAACCATAGCTGTTGAAAGAAGGTAGTGTATTACTCATTCGCTTTCTCCACCTGCATGCATACTTACAATACCCATCAATATGTTTCGGAGATACAGAAGCTACACACTTGATACGATTTTATTGCCATATTGCTATGTGCCCAGTTTTGCCAGGGATTCAATATTCTCTTAACACAGCTTCATGTGTGAATGTATTTGTGCTATATTTCACCTTCAAAGCCAGCACCCGCTCCATCTCTTGGGAATGTTTGTCACACCACACTGCACAAATGCCTTGATTTATACAGCAGCTGGTGCAGTAAATGTGCTGTAATTGCACAGTCACACATGGATTCGACTGTGTTCATAGTATCACACCAAATCTATTCATTTGCAGTCCATATGATAATGATGCTTGCTTTAGCGCCACACTTCCTCTTTCCTCTCGCCGCTTCTGAACGTTATTTAAGGGCATTGTTAGTGCGTCCTTTCATTGCCTGTTGCTGCCTAGTAATAAGAGTGTGTCCCATGGTGCATTGCTCGGCGACTGGAGGAAATTCTTTGCGCTATGATCTGATTGGGCATCAACAGTCATCTCTCTGGTAATGACCCGTGCCAGGAGGTGTTAGAGGAGCAGATTTGGAGGCGCTATGCTGTTAACAAGGAGCCTGCTGAGACAAGCTGCAAGCAAGCCTCACTGAGACGTGTGATTTCAAGCAAGGCCTGTCTGCGCCAGAGACAGTTGGTGATCTGCATATCACTTTCCTTTTCCTATTACAGATGACACTGAAGGAAAAAAAAAATGATATTCCATAGCTCCTCAAAGAAATGTTTGTTCATTGTTTAGTGTTTTTAGACCGTGGTGTGGAGATTTCAGTCTGTTAATAGCCTTTGGTTTTTCTCCAGTATTTCCTCTTGCATGTCAATAGGAAAATACATCAAAAGCATTGCTTATTGGAGCCTGATGTATTAAAGTCAAAAATATTAAGTGTGAAAATCTGAGTGAAGCTCAACTTTGAGCTCTTGAGACAACAGACACTGGGATTTATTTTCTTTCCTCTGGGGATATATATTTCAAATTTGCCATTGCGAGAGGAAGCTTAACACAAACTGACTGATCCATTATCCCTATTCATTTCACTGTCTGCATATTATTTGACCTCTTTATCCATATCATCCCCATTCATAATCTACATAAGTGCAGTTAGAATAGCAGCTCTGTTCTCTAACCCCATTAACCCCAAATTTAAACGTCCCATATTCAGTTTATATAATTTGTCATCAAATATACTGTGGCTGAGGATTAGAATAATGCCCTTTATAATGTTTTGCAAATAAATGCAGTTTAGTTAAAAGGGCATTTATTGAACGAACTGACGACTAAATCCTCACAAGTTGAAAAGTCACAATAATGGACCTGACTGGCTAAAACAACCTCCTTTAATTCAACTGAGGCAAAATCATCCCAGTCAGTGCTTCCAATCAAATGCTGTAAACTGACCTGATTGAAAAGACTTTAGGTATTGTTTAAGAAGGCGAGCCAGTGAAGACCAAGTCCAGATGTTACATGTTGACTGGAATACGTCTGAAACTGCCAAGGCAAAAAGATGAACTTGAACCCTAATGAAATAACAAAAACACATCCTCTCCAGCGAAAACATTTTTACGACATCTTCATCAAACGTCTCTGACAATCATCACATACATATTTATAGAAGTACAAGGAAATTTGAAATGTTCAGTAGGGAGCTTTTAAATCCTGAGGCAACAGTGCTGCTCCATTTTTTATTCCAATGACATGTCTATTTACTCTCCCCACTATCTAATCCACCACAAAGGATCAAATGCATCAAGAAATAGAGCACAATGCGGCAAAAACACGCCTTTCTTGTAAGTGACATGACAGGCATGACATGCTGTCCATACGTGTCGATCTCAACAATACAGCTTGACATGACAGCTTGGGATGTGCTGGTGTACATCAGTTTATGGTCTAAGTCGGTGCACCAATGTAACTGTGTGATAAACTTGACTCATATTTGCGAATTCCAGCAGGAAAATAGCTCCCAGATTTAGCCAAACTCATAGCCCACGTCCTTGTTGTGACCTGAAACTTCTTATGTAAATCTACCTATTGTCTGCTGCTTTGATATGGGAAATGCACCTGGAGTAAAGGCTACGCAAGGACCATGACTTTGCTGCTTGACTGATACACACAACAGGAGAAAAAGAACATTATTTCCTTAAGAGAACAAAGGACGAGCTATCCATCATAGCTGAAAACAACCCCGACTACCCCTGCGCTCTGTCGGCTACATGCAGAGCAAATCTCTGGGGAATGTATTCAAGACATAATGAGATAGAAACATCGGGGTAAACAAATCGACTTTTTTTTTTGCAGGCAGGCCTAATTACAGGGCAAGAATAAATAAGTATTGGAGAGGAGACAGGCATGCAAGTGTAATGCATTGTAATGGGCCGTGGGGAGTTAATGCGTCATTTTTCTGCCTGACATGTCGCTGTGGCGTGTTAGTTGAGTTCACAGTGAGGGTCTCCGATCATACAAATGTTAGGCTACGGTGATGAATACGTATTGTCTGTGTGCTCTGTGTGACATGGGATGATTTTGTCTCAGCCTCCTCTGCAATACGTTTCTCTTTTATCTTGAAAAAGACGGGGATGTACTGTACCTCACGGATCATTTTGTTGCCAGCGAAACCTTAACTCAGCTATTGTTCACTCACCGCTCCAGATTGGGACAAGCCAACCTACATTTTTGACAACCTACTACCTTGCATCTGAATCACATAAATATCTGATAAAACTCCTTCTGTAAGAGCAAAGAAAAGAGACGAAGAAAGTTCCCAGGTTCTTTTTCCAGTACTTTTTTTTTTTTTTTTGAGTGGAAAGCCTAAAATGGGACACAAGTATGTTAAATGTCCAGAGACTGGCTGGAAAAGATTATCGACAAAGTACAAAAAGGATAATTATGGTAATTCTCAACCTGGATCTTATTCAATGGCTGGAAAAATAACCAAATAATTTACTTAAGTATAAATTCCTGCGTTCACAATCTCACTTCTGTAAAAGCATAAAAGTATTAGCAGTAAAAATTTATTTTAGTATGAAAAGTGAAAGTAGTCAGTGTAGAATCGGTCCTTTCACAGAGTTAAATTATTGATGCATTGACCTGTAAGAAGTGTTTATTTTGAAGTTGTAGGTCGAACTACTTCATATACTGTTGGCCAGTTTACACTCTAACAGGGTATCATATTTTATGTTTTGCATGGAAACCTTGCGT
>OMLF01030239.1:5191-17270 GCA_900302615.1 Holocentrus rufus
AAAAAAAAAACACAGAAAACGAACAAAAATGCGTTTTTGTTGTTTTTTTCCCCTCAACACTCCATAGAGGAATAAGAGAAAGCAACCGAGAAAACAGTATGAGATGTTGACAGTATCATAATGAGTCCTTCCAGTGAGAATAATGTTCTGTGTTGACAGTGGCAGGGGTGAGTCACAATCTCACCGCAATATCAACAAAGCACAGGCCTAGACATCAGTACCAAATCTACAGGTTGTATTATAAAAAATGTCCCATGGAATACCAAGCATGAAGGAGGTCACTGAGTCACTGATGATTTTAAATTCCAACACTTTGCCTCTTTTTTCAGATCCCGTTTCAGGCTCATTTAGGCCACTTGCAGATGTCTCCAAGCCGGGTGCGGGCAGCCATTGACACTGGGTTTTTTTAGGCCTGGGAAACCCTAAGTAATCACGCTAATACAGCCCCCCCCCCCAGCAGGCTCATTTGTTTAGTTTCTGACACAGCAGACCAGATGGTCCCCTGAGCCCAGCGCTCCTCCATATTCATGAGATAGGTTTGACCCTGCCACCTCTGAAGGGCTGACCTCTGCCCTAAACTCTTTAGGGCATCAATAGGATCTGGATCAGGGCAGAGGGAGAGGCATCACACTAAACACACCAAACCCCCTCCCGGAGTCCCACGGCTGAGTGCCTGACCCCTCAAGACAGAAGGCATCGGAATGGCTGTGTGAGCCCAAACTTGGCAAGCCTTCAGTGGAGTTCCCAGGCTCCGACAGGGGCGTCTGTGGAAGTGAACATCTGTCCCAAACAGAGAGCAGACACACTGAGGGGTGGACAGGGTTTGGAGTGCAAAGACAAAACCAAGGAAACAGACTAATGATGTCACACCATGTCAACAGCCATCCAGAGCGTGGCAGTGAACTTAGACCTCCCTGCAGGATGTTTGGGCGGTCACTCCCAACTCCTGGGAATGTTCACCCAAAGGCAGAGTTTAACAAAATACACAGCAAATCATCAGCTTTTCTTTCAATAGCTATTTCCAAACACACTTACATGAGTGTAGTATCGCAGTTGGCACCAAGGGAAGGGGGTGGGGAGCTTGTTAGCAAAGAATAGAGCAAGACTGATAATTCCCATATCCATTATATCATCCTATGAAGAAAGTACATCACAGTCCCATTGGGAGATCCATCAGAACAAGCATCAGTGCTTTGTTATGAAAGTACAAAATGATTCTTATATGCAAAGTGAATCAGAATTTTAAACAGAATTGATTTAATTTTCCTACTGGCATGTACAAGCTTGCTAGCTGTTGTGTACTCACTCTTAAAATTGCAATCCATGAGATTTTTTAAATAAAGGTATAGCTCATACACTGAAAAGATTGTAATTAAAAATAAATTTTTGCTCTTGAGTAGAGTGATTAGGATCTTATTACATTGTTGATAATAAACAAATGTTCACAATATATTTTTTACTGAAAATAATTCTATTTTGTATTTGTTTCAGTCCTCTGTGATGTTAAATGGCACAGTTTTGACTTCAAGAATTATGCAATTCATGTGAATCAAACAAAACTTATGTATTTTAGCAAATCCAGATTGGGCTGAAAAACATACGAGGACAAAGAAGTTCCAGTAATCCCTCAACAGCATACACAACAAACAAGAAAAAACAGACATCCATTAGTAACCTCTGCCATAAACCCACCCCACACCTCAACATCTATCTCATCCCTTAATAACATAAAGAAGCGGGGCATTTGAGTGCACATGCATGGTACGTGCATGTATGTGGTGATGCTGTGAGTGCACCTGCTGTGGAGGCAGTGCACTGTTGACATGCGTACATAGGAAACAGCTAAAGCGCAGCCTGAAGCTAGTTTTACTTCTTGCAGCCATGTTGCTGCATCTTGCTCCCACCACATCCCATCACTAGCAGTTTGTGTATATGGGACCTGGAGCTTATAGTCACCTTTGGCAGTCAGAAATAATGTAACACTGAACAAGCCTATGAAAGTATTAAAACAACAGTCAATCCCAGCTCAGCGTGCTTGACAATTATTAATGAATTATGATTTATGGCCCAATTTCGAAGATTACATTGAAAGCCCAAATATGATCAATAAGCCATATATTATAAACAACTGCATAAAAACTGAGACACCAGACTCACTAATTTGCATTTTTATATTTGCCTTAGTCTAGGTTGAAGTCACTGTTGCAAATGTCACCCACGCCATCAAGACTTGGTTTCAAAGACATAACGCCCTCATGGTGCACGAGCACAGTCAAACTTTCTAGTCAGAGAAGTTAGCAGCATAATGCCATTTACTACAGAATTTACAGAAGTAGTTTAGCTCCAGTATTTATTGGTGCTAAATGATGTGATTATATAAAAGTGTTTGGTACCACTCTGCAGTAACCTCTGTTTTTTTCCCTTCAGCTGCTGTGGCGGCAGAAATATCAGCATGGTGGGTTCTTTATTACTGATCTTATCTGGGCCTATTGGACCACAGTCGTTTACAGGGGCTGTGTGCCTGTGTAGTGGAGACGAGCCAGAGTGAAGATAACACCGCACATCCATCTGACTAATTGGCTTTACAGTGCAGAAGGGGAAAAAAACTCTGATTTATAGGGCTTGTGAATGCAGTTTCTCACTTTAAGAAGATCTCTCTTTCTCTTCCAGCTCACACTCAAGTCTGAATTTAGAGCCCATTTACCAATTAAAGAAATCAGGCCATAATCTCATTTCGGACACAGAGTTCTGTCTGCAGTGCCCAATGACAGAGACCTCTATTGCTCAGGCTTAATCGGAACATTTGCTGCTCGCTCGGTGCGCGCTGTAAAGCAAGAAAGCGATGGAAATGTGGAACCTCAGGACGATGCCACCTCTGGCAGACAGCAAGCCTAGCGAGAGGAATCCTTACAAAAGAGCTTCATCCATATAAGCTGATTATATTTCCCCCAGAGATGATCGTGTAACACTTTATTTTGGGTAGCCGTGTATTATCCACCAATTATGCGCACAATGGCAGCTAATTAACCATTCATTCATAATTCACGGCCTCTCTTTTTCAGTGTCCTGACGCTCAATAGGCTTTTACAGGGGACACTGGTGGTTTAGTGTCTCTTTCACACAAACTCTGCCCCTGAGGGAATGTCACACACAGTGTTGACACACTATCTCTTGACACAGGGTAGACAGCCCTGTCTAGGCCTGTCATACCCCCCTCTACACTGCCTCCATGGATACATGTCACTGTTTCCGCCATCGCACTTGTCACAAGGATTCCTGCCACAGTCAATACAGTCCGTGCTACAGTGGATCCAGGAGGTGACAGTGAGGGAGTTTGGGTGGAGTGGAAGTCGGATAGCGGTGACATACATGTGACAGTGTGGGTACAGGAGCTTATTTTGGTCCTCTGTCTCTAAGAGCCGGGCGGGTTTAGTCACAGCCAATCCCATATCATAAAGCCTCCATATCAGATCATGGAGAAAAACAGGAATAGGTAAATCAATGCAGGTAAATGTGCATGTTATCAATGAGGAAAAGAGGATTCACATCTTATTTGCTTCCGAATGCAGAGCATCATGAATCAGCAGGTGCAAACTTTCATAAACATCCCCCCCCCCATGTTTTCCATTGAGTTGAATTGCTCAAACATCACCTGCAGCTACTCATTATTTTCAGATGCTGTTTATAATGAACCACTCCTTACTCTGGCATCAGACTGCTGTTACATACACTGCTGTTATAGCCTGCACGCAGAAGACTACAGTCACTTATAATATATTCTCATATCAAAAGGTCCAGATGGCTTTTTATATTTTATGTTGATACCAGATTGTTTAAAGCACATAAGTAACCTGCCCTATTTGTAATGAAAAGCACTCTAACTTGCGTCTGAACCCTTGGTAACACTGTAATGTGGATCCCTCCATCTGTTCTATCAGCTCTGACTAAGACTCACTACCTTCTTTGAGAGATCAAGGGGCCACCGAGTTGATGTCCCAGAGAAGGCAGGGGAACAATGTGATCCATATAGTCATCGGTGCCTCTTGACTCATTACTGGGAATGGAAAGCCTGGGGTAAATGGGGGGAAACAAGGGGTAAAGAGGTGGTAAATGATCCCACAGCTGTAGGAAGGGACGCTGCATTAGCCCTGTAATGGAGCACTGCGAGGCTACAGCCCATAGGAAGCTTTCCATTTGGGAGGGAAGTTAAAGTTGAGGCAACCCTAAATGGAAGTGGGGGGTTTAAATTGGAGTGCTGTATCGAATAGATCAAAGCAGAGCGGGGTTTTATCCTAGAGTGGTATGTGTTGCTTTAGGGTAGTTCAATCCTCATGTCATTATGCCATTTTGACCTCTAGCCCCACCCTGCCCCCTCCATCAATACATCTGATATCTGATTGGCAGGCTTCATCAGAGCTGGTTCAATCGATTTTACTCATTAGGAAAAAAATGTATGTCTTCTTTGTGTGTAATTTATCACCTCGATAAGCATCGTGCTGTGATATCATTAGTCTGTCAGGGCAGATGCATTCATTATAATTTGTTTACCACAGCATTACATGTACCAGAGCAAGGAAGCACTTAACACTGAGCCAGCAGTTTAGACAAATCACTGCTCTGTGATGTTACAGTGAAACTGTGGCAGGTGCAGCTGGGAGATACGATATGTGGAATACAGATCACTACACTGCAAAGGTCAGGTGACCAGCACCTTTGATGATAGAATCACTGTTGTTGTTTTGTTTTTTTTTGTTTTTTTAAATCATCAGAACAATATTATAGACAAAAGCTCATATTCACACACATGCACACTCACAGAGGTGGTGCGTATTTAAATGAGTGATGGACCTGTCTGTCCATCATCTCGTTACTCTATGATGATTGATTGGTTCCACTCAGCGCCCTCACACCATCAGTCGGAGGGAGTCGAAACTGCCTTCATCAATATTCATTTTTTCTCATCTGTATTCATATCCTCATTCATATTCATCACTGGTTACACAGAGTAGATTAGGGACCTCTCTGTGTATTTCTATAGATCATCATCTGAGATATGGAGGTGGAGAACTCTGGTGGTCTACTTTAGACTGACACCCCTCTGTGTATCCAGGTGGCTTCCAGCTGGCCTCTGAATCCAAAGTTTCTGCCTAGCACTTTTATTTTGATAGGCAACTGACAGTCTTGAATTTCATTGGAGAGAAACTTAATGATTCACTAATTTCTTTTGAGAGAATCATTTCATTGTTCAATGCCATACTTTACAGAGACAAATTGTAAAAAGAGCATTTGACCTTTTCAGGGCCTCTTATATTGTTTGATGATATTTAAAGGTGTAAAATGTAAAAAATGCATTGCAAGTGGAGGCCCTTTAGACTCAACAGACAAAAAATGTGAAACAAACACTTATTCCATGTTTTTGTCAATTAAATCGAAATTGTCTTTACATCAATCAACCCTCAATTTTGCGGAGTGCACCTTTATGGTGTCAGAATTGTTAAAACAATACTCCTTCATCTGTGACCCAACCAAGGAGCTTTGCGTTTTATTGGCTATTGATTATTTGACAACAGAGACAAATGGCGGCCTTACAACACTCACCTCATGAAATTCTTATCTAATAATTGTGAATGGGACCGAAAGCACCTTGGGATTTTTTCATGCAGTCCATTTTTATTTCAATATTTGGATAGCTCCGCGATCTTTCCAAAACTTCAACCAAAAAACTGTTAGACAGGAGTGTTTGTCAGCTGTCAGCCGCTTGATGTTTGAGAATAAATCAATGATGGCCGCTGAAACACCTCGTGTCACAGCAAACACCCAACATCATTTATCTTATGCATGTGGCTGCCGTCACGATGGATCCCATAAGTAGCTCCACTTTAATTTAGATAGTAAAAAAAAAAAACATTGTTATTCCCCTGGTGCTCTGTAGCTCCCATTCTTGAAGTGGAGGAGGGGTTAATCTCTGTACACACAATGCCCATTCAGACAAGGCAGGACAGAATCTCCCTCATCATTCATTATCACTACCCAAGAATAATTCACTCAGCTGTCTGAGTTTGATTAATAACACCACGGCCACGCAGAGAGAAAGACCTGGATTCTTCAGAGATTGCCCAATTAATTTCCCTTTTCAGAAAAAGAGTGTTTTTTTTTTTTTTTAACTCAGCTGTCTTTTTAAGTTATATTCCATCCCTCTCTCTCCCCCCTTGGCCTCCTCTCGCCCACTCTCCAAGCCTTTTTCCCACTGTACAGTTCATTTTCCCCCAATCAGCCTCTAATTGGCTGCCTCACGCTACGAGGAAGGGAGCAGAGAGACAGAGCAGTGTGTTATCCTCACGCCAACACACACATGTAAAGGCGGAGAGACTACAGGAGCAGGGATGTTTAAGGCTTGTTAAAATGCTCCATTGTGCTACTCGTCATTTGAAATTACTTTGTTCCCCTCTCTCACATGCTTATTATGCTATGCTCCTCATTATGGCCTGCCACGTGTCACAATAAAGGACACATCTTGATCTACTGGCAGAGTTTATTTGTTGAAGCATCTTTGTTCATGCTTTTATTCCCAGTCCTCCTCCTTCCTGCTGTATGCGTTGCTCCTGTGTGCCTGTGCGGCCGCCTCTGACTTCAGACCCTGTGTGAAGGTGTAGAGAGATCCCAGGGTGAGACACAGGCAGCGGAACAGAAGCCTCCTTCAGAACAACACGCTTTGAAGCCGTTAACGGGAACCACATATCAAAGCCACTATCACAAATATGCAGCATCTGTTATATGAATTATATCAAAATATTTTAGCACGAGGATATGACCTAGCATGAACGCTTTCAGATTAAAACTAATTGCTTCATTGCTGTTGTTGTTAGCGGTGTTGGGCAGGATAGACAATGCTGGGAAACAGTCAGTGAGGAAATAGGAGGGAAGAATATGCAGGTGTCAAAGTTTCAGGGTTTTCAACCATGTTGTCTGTGGGAAAGCAGCAGCCTTGAAACATGCTGCAGGTTTGTTGCTGCCTTTTGATGTCCATTTCTTGCTTTTGAAGCTGTGACTTATGGCACTAGTAAAAGGAAATGTTTTTTGTTTTCGTGCATTAGTTTCCCACCTGTATTTTTTCAGGTTTTTAAGTAGCACTTGATAACTCAAGAGGTCTGCTATCCTCTCTCTTGTTTCACCGCCACTTCTGCGTACACATTAGCTGTTATAATCAGCAGAAATTTCCTGTCATCAAGTCCAATTAGAAAGCCCTGTCTCTCTCTGTGTCTGGTGGGCTCGGCTGACTAAGACGGGGAGAGGAATCGCTGCTGTGGCAGCAGGTTAGAGAAAGCAGCAGCGCTCCTCTCCAGACGCGGGACACGTACGGGACAGGACACAGTGCTGCGAACAGCCCATCCCACAGAGACCCTCTGCTGAACAGGAGCAAACACCTAGCTGCTCGTTGTCCTCTGGTAATAAGTCATATGAGTGGAGGTGATGATAAATAGCTGAGTCTGAACCAGCAGGAAGTTCCTGGACAGCTGCTGGCTCCTCTCAGTGCCATCTGTGTGGAAAAACACTAGTTATTCAAAGATGGCTATTATGATCACACAGAATTGTGCACAAACTCTAACAACTCACTCTTTGTGGGTGCAGCCAACCTCGCAGGTCTCTACTGCAAAAGACAAGCTACAAAAGTTTTTACTGGCTGACTTATAGCTCATTTTATTCATCGCGCGCCTTCCAGTAAAACCTCCTCTTGATGCGCTGAACCAATATTGGTCATTCCCTGTGCAACCTGCTGAGCTTTGCATATGCAAGATACTAGAGGAGCTGTTCTGTTACTGTTGCTATGGATCTCAACATGAGTGGCAATGAGATCAATTTATCCACATCTCTATTGCTTTTGTGCATCCAATTCCTCGAGACAATTGAATTAAAAGTACATCAATTGAAACCCCTCATTGGTTTTGTCCATTCTTCATGGTTAGTTGAAAATAAATGAGAACGTGGGGGATACAATCACGCACAGAAACACACACACACAAAAATGTGTGACCCTTCCCCCTGACATTAGAACCTGAGAAACGACACGTGTTACAGTACAGATAATAGAGAATGTGATGTTCTTTATGGTCCATTACAGCGCACTATCATTGTGTTTTAGTCTGATTATGATTAGTGTGTGTGTCTGAGGTTGGGCTGTGTCCAGAGCAGTCAGCTATAAAGCATGTCAAACACTAATGAAACACACACCCGTGCTGCATATAGATCAGCCATGTATCACTGCAAGACACTGGTGACAAGCCTTCAGTTCACACAAATGAAAAAAAATGCTGATCTATACAGTATTGACACAAAGCCGCGGCTGCTGTTTGAACCCCGCCCAAGGCACGTTACGTTGCAACATGTTACATGGATTGCAATGTATTGTATATATGCAGATCATAACATCGGACAAAGTGAACACAGATGAAAACAATGCTTTGAACAACATATCAGTTGCTCTGGGACTGATATGTACCCATGGAAGGTCATCTGCATGATCCCACTGTCTGACAATTGATCTGACAGTTTTATGGAAAGCAACTGCACCTCTGACAAAAGTGTATGAAAACACAAATTGTGCACGAAACAGAGAAGACATTAAACCGATGAAATTCTCTTTTTGTTGCTATATTTGTCTCTGTTCCCTCAAATTATTAATTTCTGCAGCCACGCAGTAATAACGCTGAGCAGCAATTCCATTTAAAATCCACTCTCACATACCTTCATTATGCCAAAAACAGTACACAACAATTCCATTCTGTCCTCGGAGAGAAAGGAAATTGTTACTGCTTGCTCAGCTTGTTTTGCTTTGTTGCCTCTTTCCTCCTCTTAGTTCTTGTTTGCTCTGCCGCAGGAAGAATCTGATTAAAAACACAATCAGCACGACGGCAGGCCCTGTGCCTTCTAATCAAAACATAATGGGAGTTTAACATGCATTATCCCTGACTGGGATTTAATGAGACTTTAGCATGTATTATCTCAAAGTGAAATTTAATAGCAGCTTCCAGGAGGCATTTGATAGTAGTGATCCCATCTGCAGCGCCTCACCAAGACTCAGTCAGAGGAGACAGCAGAGGAGACAACAGCAGGAAAGGTGATGGGGGACTTGTCCTCAGCTCCAGACAAGCCCTACGACAGATGTTCAACCTCTGTTTGCTGTCAGGTCTCGGATGATTTTCCATCTGGTTTGCTGTGCCCTTGTATATTTGTTTGGAACGTCAACGTGGCAAACTACTGAGCACGGTGACGAGTATCAAGCTGGAAGGCCCCGGTTCACGCCCCGGTGACAGTCACTGTCCACGCTGAGCTGTCTTTGAATAAGACTTTGAATCAAACTCCCTTCCCTCTGGTTGGCGCTTCATGTCACTGAAGGCCGAAACAACCAGACTCTGCAACAGCTTCTTCCCACACGCCATCACATTCATGAACAAATATGTGCACACATGATATATGGGTCCATATTAAGCTTTTTTTTCTTAAGGTTGAATATTTATTGGTATACTATAACACACTTTGGACTTTTTGTATATAATTTTACTGAACATTTAATTTGGCCCTTGCTTCTTTTCTCATCTCATCTCATCATTTTGCACGACATCAATGGATGCATGTTTTGGTTTAGTGTGTGGGAAGGTGTTAGCATTATGTATATACAAAGCACTAAATGAGGGCTACTGTTTTTAACCAATGCCATTTTGCTTGTGTGTGCTCCATATTTGCCCAATAAAGCCGGATTCTGATTGTAATTCTGATTTTGATTCTGAACGAGCCTTTTTCCAGTGGATTAGCCTGTGCACTAACCTAATGAAAAGTGTTGCAGCTGCATGAGATTGATGAAAATCTTCTTTATACATAATGTGCATACAGTAACACACACCACTGAAATGGTTTCGTTAAAGCAGTGTTGTGGGAGTACAATATGTGTCAGGGAAAGTTTCACCAAGTAGCTAGACCGTAATACTGTGTGCTTATAATAGTTTTCCATAGGTTTAAACAGAAGTTGATACCAACGCTGGAATATGGCCATTATAAAGTAAAGTGTTGCTGAACTTTCCTTCAGGGATCACTTCAGCAGGGCTTTTCAAACTTTTTCATGGTCCAGACCCCTCAGGTTGACTGCTAGCGATGATCCCCAATTTAAAGTGATTCTGAGCAAGGGATTCTGATGTAAAAAGAAAAATTGATTTGTGTTAGGAATTCAGTTCCTTAGATAGGATACTGACAAATAGATTCAAAGTGTTTGAGATTAAAACGTGATGTTGAAACACTCACACATACGTTTCTTTTTTTTTAACATTATAAAAGTTTGTAGTGAATTAACATACAGTTAAATTAAACTATTCCTCATTTTGCTGAGGGCCGCCTCAAGCCCAAAGACATCATTCTGAACAGAGTATCATACAAAACTGTCATGAATGATCTGAGGAGTAATCCATTCCACCAGCTCAGACTTAGCAAGCGTAAGACATTTCTTTTTGTTGTGAAAAGCAAAAAAAAAAAAAAGCTGTGTTGTGTTTGCGACATGCCTGTGTCAGCGTGACGCAAACTTCTCCCGCTCAGATCAACATCCTTTGGAGTTCAGGTGTCACGACGGCAGCAGACAGCTGGACACCGGAGTTGGAGGCGATGTGCAGGGTTTTTGTTCTGCTGGAGCAGATGATGTAAGCTGCTGCAATGCCACATTGCAAAAGGCATTCAAATATGCAATACAACAGTTGCTGCAATTGCATATTACAGTAATGTGTGATGCATTGGTTGTGGTGCGTCCCCGCGGCACACACAGCTTGGTGTAGCACAGCTGTTTTCGTGGCAAGCTGTTGGCGATAAACACTTTTAAAGGGCCATGTGTCGACAACATGTGACAAGATGACCCCGAGAGTGGTGAGCCTGATTGTGTGTGACCTGCTGCTGACAAACAAAGCTGTGGTGGAAAAATTGATGAATAATTGATTTCACTGCTCTGTGTGTGTGTGTGTGTGTGTGTGGTGTGTGTGAGTGTTTGCTGTCACACGTGTGTGTCTGCGTGCGCTCGTGTGTGGATTTGGCTGGTACGGCTCCTTGTACTTCCCTGCCAAAACATTATCATCATTTGCATTTCCTTTGTTTTCCCCTCTGATGTGTTTCCCTCTGCGCTATTCAATTTGAGTCTCTTACGTGAAAACAAAAATGAATCATCACCGCTCTGTCTTGAAATCACACGGCGGGCAGTTTTCTCCCTCCGCGAGCATCTCTGCTGTCGTGTTTTGTTTTTTTTTTCTCCCCCAGTTACAGTAAAAGCAGAGGCAGAAAAGCTGATGTATTCATAAAACTCTGCCGTCCATTAAGAATGGCAGGGAAGTCATCACCTCTGCTTGTCAGCTTGTCCATGAGTTGAGTGCTGACATTATTTCTGCAAACCTAATTAACAATATTATACCATCAACCAGAATTACTTGAATGCATGACAAGCAGCCAGGAGGGGAGCGTGCAAGTATTAATATTTATGGCTCCATTCAATAGTGAACAGAGAAATGGACTAAATTAGCAAGTCTAATGCCTCGCAATGCTGTGAATCTACTGCAAGGGAGGAAATGACACAGTATACAGGCAGCATCTGACAGACTCAGTGGAGTGTTGCCATAAAGCATGACTTTGGTGCTGAGAGTTTCTACTTCATCTTATTTACCTTGTGCCATAGATGGGAATTCAGAATGAGAGGAGCCTTGTGAAGCTATATGAAGTACAGATGGAGAGACCATCTGCATTATACGTATGATTGTCGCCCCCCTCTTCCCTCCCTCTCTCTCTCTGCCTCTCTCTCTCTCTCTCTCTCTCTCTCCCTCCTACAAACTTTTAATGAGTCATAAACTGTGTACGCCAGTGATTAGATTTAATGAGGTGGCAACAACCTTGGGTTGACACAACTGAGCTGCAACACACTCACTCATTTCTGATACAGGAGAATCAGGCCTTGGGCTCAGTCTGTGACAGGAGCATCGTCCGTGTGAATGCAGGCTCACGGCTCTCAAACTTTACTTTTTTTTTTTTTTTTTTCTTTTTTTTTTTTTTTTTTTAAAAC
>OMLF01030239.1:30894-53574 GCA_900302615.1 Holocentrus rufus
GGGGGAGGTGTTGGGGGCAGTGTCTCTGGCTCTGGGGGAATGGGGGGAGGAGGGGCGCTTGGAAACGGCAACAGTTGTGGGAATGGCGGAAGTGGAGGGCTGGGTTCTGGACTGGCTTTGGACGGTGTCTGCAGGGACTTCATACGCAATGTGTGCAAAAGAGGAAAGCGCTGTCGCTTCAGACACCCAGACTTCAATGAGGTGCCAGACTTGGGAGTACAGAAGAATGAATTCATCTTCTGTCATGACCATCAGAATAAAGAGTGCATGCGCTCCAACTGCCGATTTGTCCACGGCTCCAAAGAGGATGAGGACTATTACAAGAAGACAGGAGAGCTGCCACTCAGACTAAGAGGGAAAGTGGCAGCTCGACTGGGTCTGTCTCCCATGGACCTCCCCCACAGTCGTGGAGAGGTCCCTATTTGCAGAGACTTCCTGAAGGGAGAGTGTCAGAGGGGCAATAAATGCAAATTTCGCCATGTTAAGAAGGACTATGAGTATGAGCCTTCTAGAGTAGGAGTGGGTGGTGTTATGGGGCCAGGAGCCAGTGGGATGGTGAATGCTGGCGGGGGGGTTGGTGGAGGCGGAGGAGGTGCCTGTGGAGGAATGGCAGGACTTGTTGGGGGCGGAGGTGGGAGCAATATGATGGGAATGGGCTGCCCCAGCTTGGGTGGCTGTCGAGACACCGGTATCTCAGGAGTTGGGGGAGTGGGGGTTGGAGGGATGAGCGGTTGTTTGTCCATAGGTTCCTTAGGACAGCGTCGTTATGACAGGGGGTCTTGCTCAGTGTATGACCCCCTGTTTGAGAGTGGGCTGTTTGAAACGGGGTCCCTGGAGGCTTCTGTGGACCACACTGCCCTGCAGCTGAAGAGGCGGAGGTTGGAGGGGTTGCGACTGGCAGATGGGAGTGGAGCTGGGCACTATGAGCTCGGGGTCCAGGCTACCTTGCCACCTCGTCCTCTGGAGTACAGATTCCTAGAGGAGGAAAACTCCCTGCTGAGGAAGCGAGTGGAAGAGCTGAAGAAGCAGGTTAGAATTAAAGATATTTAATTACAAAGTGATGGAAGAAAACATATGAAGTATTATTTTCTGTTCTGATTCATGTCATGTGCTTGTCAGGTTTCAAATCTCATTGCCACCAATGAGGTTCTCCTGGAGCAGAACGCCCAGTTCCGAAGCCAGGCCAAGGTGATGACGCTCTCCTCCACCCCAGCCCCCAGTGAGCAGAGTCTGGCGCCCCCTGTGGGTGCAGTAAGCTCCTACAACCACAGCATCGCCCAGACCCACACCACCCTGAGCAGCGCTGGACTGCAGCCTCGGCCTGTCACCCAACAGGACCTAGTAGCTCCTACGGGTGCCCCTACAGCTCCACCAACCAATGCTGCCCCACCTACTGCTCCTCCACCCCATCTGAATCCTGAGATCACCCCCCTCTCAGCTGCCTTGGCACAGACCATTGCCCAGGGGATGGCACCCCCTGTATCTATGGCACCAGTGGCTGTATCTGTGGCACCAGTGGCAGTATCCATGGCACAACCTCTGCCTGTTATCACTATGAGCCATGCCACTACCCCGATGGTGTCGTACCCCATTGCAAGTCAGAGCATGAGGATCACCACTCTGCCTCACTAACTGATTCCTTGTCAGGACTGTAGTACCCTCAAGTTAGGAGGGATTTTGAGCATTGCCTCTTTTGCGTTTAAAACTCAACTCATTACAGAGGCCAGTACACTCTGGCAACAATTGCCAGAGTGAGTTAACTCTGACACTTACTCACCAGAAGGAAAGTAAGACATCTCTGTCCAGCATTTTTCACTTTGTTCTGTGGCAGCATTACAAATAAATGTTTCCTTTGGACTGATCTGTGAACTCAGCAAACGCCTGCGTGCCAAAGGGACTTTTTCAAATAAAGGGCACCGAAATAGCAACACACTGAAAATATGTGAGGTCATAGTGTTTGAAGCATTCCCATAACTCACACTGACTGTTGTGCTGTCATTACAAGGAGATTTGGCAGTAGTGTCTGTTTATATTTTTGTGGATTGCTCATGTAAATTAACTTTGGTATTTTGCTCAGTTGAAGGAAAATAACAACCACTCAACAAAGTGTCTGGCTGTCACCTTCTTGTGAACTGCCCTCTGTACTGCTCAGAATCACACCCATTGTTTTGCTCATGCAGAAAAGGCAATTAGGTCAAACTGGAGCAGCAAAAGAGATTGTGAACAATTTAGACCGTGTAAAAGAGCAACTGCACATAAGAACAAGAACATCCCTTTGCTTGCCTTGTTTGGGTGGAGGCACATTGTGTAAACATAACAAACCATGCTCTTTGCTTCTGCTGTAATATCCGTGTGTCTATTTAAACAACTGCAACTCTTCGTTTTGTAGGCTTACCATAATCACTAAGAATAACCAGTTTGCACACACATGCAGGATTTTAGGATTGATGAAAATGCTCAGTCTGCACATTTGAAATGAACTAGAGCAGCAGAAAGCATTGTCCGGCTCCAGCAGAGATACTCGAGGTTCACAGTTTTAACAAGAAGAGAAGTTATTGGTCTGTTAGTATCAAAATAACTTTGTCATCATATACAGCTGTACAGTCAGGAAAAAATAGCCAATTCTTTAATAAAGATTATGGCTGACTGATACGTATTTTCAACAAAATGTAGCCTTTAATTGTGATTTGGTGCAGCAATACATCAAATACCTCAGACAGACCTGACTGTCTTGTCGCAGCACGGAAAGAGTCAAAGATGCATTTTTTTCCCGGATGGGCGTGTTTTCATTCAGCTAACGGGACTGGATGAATACCAAAACTTGCCGTCGGCCACTTCGGATCACACCGAGAGGCCTGCACCAATGCAAAACTGCTCAAACTAAACAAATTCAGCGATTACAAACGCGCCATAAAAGAAGATGAAACAACGGTAGATAAATTCTGGATTCGCGACAGCGCACGTAAAGTACAACGAGGCTCGCGACTATCAAAGTAATAAAAGAATTCAGGGTATTGCTTGTTCCGGCCGTTCGCACTTACTCATAACTGAGTATTTATATCCAGCTGTAGCCTATTTGTTAGCATTTTGTGGCTGCAGAAGATACCACGATGCAAAACGATGAGACGGGGCCGAGTGGATCCAAGGGCGCAGAGAGTCCGAGCACAGCCCCAGAAGAGAAGAAATCCCTGAGTGACGGAGAGATAGAAGCTGCCAAACCCAAAGGTATCAGTGCTGTCGCCGTGCTATGGACATTTGGGAAGTGCCTGGGTGCTTTGCTGCCCGTCTACCTGGCAGGATACTACCGGGTCAGCACCAGTTTGTTGGTGTTCGGGTTGATGGTCTACACGGGATGGAAACATGCCCGGGAAGCGAAGGAAACGCGCTTGCGGTCAGCCATACATCTGCTCAACAACGAGCAGGAGTACACATCGATGAGAGCATCCAAAAACAAGCGAGATCTCCCTGCTTGGGTAAGAAATGAACCTTCGGCATTGTGAATGGGTCCGGAATGGTAACGAAAAACCTTACCGACCCCCAACCCCCAACCCCCCATCCTGCACATAAACACACGGACACCAGCCCAGCACAACTCATATCTGTCGTGACCTAATGTAACCTCTGATCTTACCTAATTTTACCCAGCGGTTGATCTAGCGATAAAACTACAAATTCATGAGGCTTACTTTCTCTGTAATGTTCACATGTGGGTTCTCTGGTGACGTCACGTTACCAAAGTTTATGGTACTTAGTGTACTCTAATAGAATTATGGCGATCTTATAATGTATTTATATGTCCAGCTTTTCTGTGCTATTTGTTTAATATTCCTCTAGAATTATGTATATAATATAGTTATATGTTGTAGCGGTCATGAAAGTGTAATTTGCCCATATTTAGGCCCTAAGATGCAGATGACTACCAGAGGAGATGAGTGTGCAGGAAGCACCACTGGATTAGTACCAAAGCCTAAAGAAAAATTAGACTATTGGACTACTAGCCTAGACTATCAATGGTTAACAACTTGAGGAACATTTACTTGAAGATCTGTTTATGAATGAAGTTTGGGTAATGGCTGAAATTTGCCTGGATCCCAGCAACATCTTAAATTTCTAATCCTTGAGACAAGTGCTATACAAAGATTAATAGTAGGCTGCGTGACAGCTAATCATGCTTTCTGGAGGTCTGCGTATTTCTTTAACTTATATTGGACTGCAAGAAGATTATTTGCAATCCATCAATTAGGAGTATATACAAAAGATTGACATGTAGAAAAAATCCCCCACATGGTCCTGTTATGACTGTGAAGATCTAGCCACACCCAACTGAGGTCCCTGTGGTCACGCCTATGAGTACATGGTGAAATTAATCCAGTGACTAGTGTGACTAGACATGACTCTCTGTCACATTATCATTAAAAATGGCATCCGCTGTGCATGTCAAAGGTTTTCTCTTGCACCCATCACACATAGACATTCATGCAATATGAAGTGATTCAAGTCATTCAAGTCTCATCCTCTAAAAATGAAGAGAGCCTTTTAAATCCTAGACAACTAGCATATTTCAGCATCTTTACAATTGGTCATTGCTGCAGTTTGCTTCTAGCTGAGTCTCTGAAATCTTTGCACATTCTGAGCGGGACGCTAAAACCCTATGGGAAAACACCAGAGATAACAGTCCTGGCTAAACAGTTCCTGGCTATTGATCATCTAGGGTCAGGTGACATTTTCAGACCCATACCACTTATGGATCTCTGCCCCTGTTTCTCCTTTCTTATTAAGCAATTCCCAATACCAGTAAAGATAAAAAAGGGCACATGATTAGCTCTGAATGTTCAAGAGAGAAAAAAATCACTGAGAACAGATGGCAAACAGCTGACGTCAGTCTCAACAATATCATCTTTTATTCAAGAATGAGAAGAAGAGAAATGCATAACCAAGCATTTTCTCATATCCTATAGCATGTTTATTTGGCAAGTAAAAATGTCAAACAGTAATTTAAATAATACTGTATACTGAAATAAACTACATCTTTATTAGTAATAGTAATTACAGACAGGTGGGTGTTCATTCACTTTGAAGATAGTCTATGTACAATTTACATCGTCTCATTTTTTCCAGGTAAACTTTCCAGATGTGGAGAAAGTTGAATGGCTGAATAAGGTAAATATTCAGTGTTTTTTGTATTTCACTCCACCCTTTCACTATGTCTGAACTTTACAGAAATCAGCTATTTATTGTCCCTCCATTTAACCCAAGCAAACACACACACACACGTCTGTTAATTCTGTGGCCCAGCTGTTGCGCTGACTGATGCTTGGCGGTGTATGCTACATCAATAGCTGGTGTTAGCTGATAGATGGTAGCAATGCTGCGGTTGCTGCCATGTTGCAGAGAAAGGCCACACCCCCCCTATCCCTGTAGTCACTGTCTGTACTGCAGAGAACGAGCCCAGCGCCAAGGCCTCCCTCTCAACATTTCCATTTCATTGCAGTCTAGCTCACAGGAAGGGGAGGGGCCACCCAACCCCCAAATCAAATCAAACTGCAACACCCCTTCCCCCCCTCTTTGCTCTCCCAGGCCGGAGAAGCCAGGCTGGAGTTGGCTACTAAGTATAGAATCCTCAGCCAAGACAGAAATAATGATCACGCTAACAGAAACACGAGGTCTGAGCGTCAGGGAGCCAGACAAAACGGAGAGCTGAGTCTGGTTCCTGGAGGGGCGATCAGCAGAGTGGCCTGTTGTTCAGCCTTCATCCACAGGAGCAGGCAGCTGATGACTCACTCTCTACTTATGCCACACTGTAACCAACTATGGGGTTTTTTTTTTTTCCTGCAGCGGAGCCACGCAAGTACACAACCCCCGCTTCCGCTTTCAGACAAACACCCTCCCCATAAGAACAAAGAACAAACAAGTTTCTATAGGAACAGTGATATTTTGTACACAGTGGCCCATGCAGAGCACAGGATCCATCATGGCATATGTTTTGTAACAGCTGAGGAGACCCAACTGGCGGCATGCAGCTGTCTGTGTCATTCCTCCCTCTTTGCTTGTGGAAGTCGAGGCATGTGACAAATAGTTGGGTTAATATTTGCAGACAGAGTTTACTTTAAGCGCTGGTCTCTGGTTTCATACTGCAGGGGTGTACAATGTATAAAATCTCAAAATTGTGCCTGTGTTTTCTGCTGGGCTGACCCAGGTGCTGCAGCAGGTCTGGCCCTTCGTTGGCCAGTACCTGGAGAAGCTGCTGGTGGAAACCATCGCTCCGTCTATCCGGGCCTCGAGCACTCACCTCCAGACTCTCAGCTTCACCAAGGTGGACATGGGAGACAAGGTGATGCTGTAGATCACTTCATACATCTCGTATCACATCATAAATATGCAGAAAATATTTACACCACGTGGGACTGTAATTGACGGTACTTTCTGTTTGCTGCAGCCCATGAAGGTTGTAGGGATAAAGGCACACACAGAGAATGACAAGGGACAAGTCCTGCTAGATCTGTATATTAGGTGAGCATCCACTCTTTTCCCCTTTGATACAGATTTTAGAAGATGTGTCAGTGGGTGACATTTATTGTTTTTTTTTCCTCAGCTATGTTGGAAATGTAGAGATCAACGTTGAGGTGAAGAGATATTTCTGCAAAGCGGGAGTCAATGGAATACAGGTATGCCTATTGATCAAGCTTAAAAGCATTACCATTATAATGCTTTTAAGGTTTTAAGAGGTGTGTGAACAACATGCACACAGAATCTGACAGTCCTTTAGCATTTAGCAATGATCTTCACACATATCCTCTTTGTTTGTGTGTCTTAAGCTGCACGGGATGATGCGGGTGATCCTGGAGCCTCTGATTGGAGATGTGCCAATTGTGGGTGCGGTCACCATGTTCTTCATCCGGAGGCCTGTAGGTCCATCTCCGTTGTTGTTCAGCTCAGTTTCTCCGTTCCTAGCCCCGCCCCCCCATATTGATCTTGTGTCCTTTCCATTTTATTGACTTGTCCGCTCATCAGCCCTAATTGATTTTCTCTGCAAAATCTGCCATCTGATTTCTTCCCAGAAACTGGACATCAACTGGACTGGGCTCACTAATTTGTTGGATATTCCTGGACTTAAGTGAGTTTGACGCAAATAACCTATGTTTAGCTTCCATATTAGTAACGACCATCTCCATTTTATACACTGAATTTAATTACACACCTGCAATTAATAGCACACAATGCAGGCAATATAGCAGGAGGTTTCCACTGTAATGCTGCTTTCTCCTTTGTTTCAGTGTCATGTCTGACAGCATGATCATGGACGCTATTGCCTCCTTCTTGGTGCTGCCCAACCGCCTGACTGTCCCCCTGGTTCCAAACCTGCATGTGGCCCAGCTGCGTTCTCCGTTGCCCAGGGTGAGACCCGAGTGTCAGGAGTGAAAAGAGTAGTGAAACATCACACTCAAGTAGAGGCACTGCTACCTTCCTGATTTTTTTTAATGTAAAACTACCAGTGGAAAAATCCACTCATGTTCAAATGTAGCTCATTTAAAATGTACTCAGAGTAAAATTTACTGGGCCACCTCTTGCACAAGAGAAGATCATTACATGCAATCTTTTCCAAACATTTTTACAAGGATAAGAGGACAAAGTTCAAACTGGATTGTTTTCGCTCCACAATTGACCAACTGACCTTCCAGTTTGTGCTGCTTGTGGGGAGCTCACAAAATCTGTATTTTATGATGAAATAATGAACATGATTTAAATTGTAGCTAAGTACAGTGTTATGTAAAGACATACTTTAGTTATATAATACCTTATATAATACACAAGTACACAAAAAAGCCACTCAATTACAGTAATGGAGTAAATGTAATTAGCTATTTCCACTCTTGATGAATATACACCTGAATTAAAAAAAAATGTTGATGTGTGTCGGTAAACACCAGAGTACATTACACTTTAACTCTCATGTCTCTCTCTCTCTCCCCTCAGGGTGTGGTACGCATTCACCTAGTCGAGGCAGATAATTTAGCAGCCAAGGACAACTACATCAAGGGGGTGATGGCAGGCATGTCTGACCCCTATGCCATACTGAGGGTCGGCCCTCAGACCTTCACCTCCCACCACATCGACAACACCCTCTCTCCTAAGTGGGGAGAGATGTATGAGGTAAGGAGACGCGAGTATTTAGCGTCAAGTTTGACATTAGCATCATCAGCGATGTTCACGTAGATGTTGTTGGAATCCTCTGTTTGTCACGGATGCATTAGATGTCATATTTCATTTCAGTGTGACCTGTATTTAAGGGATTAGGCTGTTTCATTTTCATTCATAGTAGATGTCACAGCCCGTGTCCATTCAAATCCCTGTGCCAGTCTTCATGTCCTTGTGTGTGTCCGGTGCATCAGGTTATAGTCCATGAAGTGCCTGGTCAGGAGTTGGAGGTGGAGGTTTATGACAAAGACCCAGACCAGGATGATTTCCTGGGCAGGTACATTCATGCAGTTCATGTCTCTCTATGTCCACACGTCTCTGTTTGATCTCACAATGTCACTGCTCATCTTTCACCTCGCATAGCCTGAAATAAAATGGTGCATTAACTGTTTTTGAACAACACTAATAGATATGGAGTCTGATTTTTATCCTGTGTTCCTTTTATTCTCATATGTTAGTTTGTTTTAGAGCTCATTCTGTCCTTTGCCTTTCTTCCATGTAGGACCAAACTGGATTTGGGCATTGTGAAGAAATCCATAGCTGTTGATGATGTGAGTAAATATATCTATTGGCTCAGGTTTTGAATGTAAAAGATTTTTTTTTTTCATCTGTGGGTTGTAAATGCATGTCTGTGGCTGTTTTCCCAGTGGTTCACTTTGAAAGACGCCCGTTCAGGGCGAGTCCATCTCAGACTGGAGTGGCTGGCCTTGCTGCCGAGCACTGATCGACTGGAGCAGGTGTGAATCCCTTGTTTTCTCTGATACGTTATGCAACAGTGTAATTATTGCTTGTTTACACTGTGAGATATAATAATTGTGTTTGCACTCAGATCCTAAAGAGGAACGAGAGCGTGACGAGTAAGACGGCCGATCCACCTTCTTCAGCCATCTTGGTTGTATATCTGGACAAGGCTGAGGCACTTCCTGTGAGTAATTTCTTTCTCCCCCCTGTGCCCTCATTTACTCTCAGCTCAGAGCAACTTCCTGTTTGTGGTTAAGCAGAGGCACAGATGTAACTACCATCTGTCTGACATCCCAGAAAGTTGCTGCATTAACCTCTAACCTTGTTCACGCCATCCCAGCTTGGATGGGTGTGAGTAACTTCATCTGACATCATTCAACGTGTGACATTTCCTACGATGTTAATTTTGCCTGTCGTGTCATGGTAAATTCACAAAGGGGGTTTTAAGGGCAGAGCAGAGTGGCAGACTGTTTGGACTGAAACTCAGACATTGTGGGTTTTATCAGTGCCGATTTACACTTCCTGATAAAGCCATGCAATGTGGTCGCTTCCTCTCAGTTCTTTTTGTTGCTATGCAAGTCTTAAGCATTGTTATTGAAATTAACCGTGTGTTGGTCAGAATGCTAGGTAAGTATATTTATTGCTTTGCTCCTGGTTGCAGATTAACAATGTTTTTGTTAAGTTTTGCCCATTACTGTGTATTCATATTTATGTCTATTTGTGTCTTTTTTAGATGAAGAAGGGCAATAAGGAGCCCAATCCCATGGTGCAGTTGTCTGTGCAGGACATCACCAGGGAGAGCAGGGTATGTCTCCTGGGAAAGCTCATTAAAATACTACAGATGTGTTTTTCTTAAAGTCCTGTCTTTTTGAATTAATTTATACTATTTGCACTTACTTTTAGACTTGCTACACAACCATCACTCCACAGTGGGAGGAAGCATTTACCTTCTTCATCCAGGATCCCAACAAACAGGACATAGACATTCAGGTAACGGTTCATATGATGTGTTTGCAAAGCTGTCATTACTGTCATAACTGAAATTTCTGACTGCGTGTCTTGTTGTAATTGCTTTCTTTCAATTGATGTCCTTCATGGCTTCCCCTCATGTTAAATTGACCAGGTGAAGGATGTCGATCGTGTGCAGACATTGGGCAGTCTGACCATCCCTCTGTCCCGTCTGCTGTCCAGTCCAAATCTTTCTCTGGACCAGTGGTTCCAGCTGGACAACTCTGGACCGGCCAGTCGTGTCTACATCAATGCAGTACTCAGGGTAATTAGGGACTGGACATATTTATTAATCCTGCACTTCAGTGCTGAGATAACACTTTATTGATCCTCATACATTAAATTAGGTATGATGAACCAGTTTTAGGTAATCTTCACATGACTAATGTCTACAGTATGAAAAAACAGACACACTGTGAGAGATAATTAGTTATTCAATCAAAAAACAGATCATTGGGATTCAGTTTTATTGGGTCCTCCTCTGAAGTTAAATGAATATGGGTTCATGGCCTTTGATTGCATTTTTCCTTTTCTTTCCTCTCACCATCTCTCATCCATCATTTAGGTCCTGTGGTTGGATGAGGAACATATTTCAGCTGATGTATCATCCAGTCTGGAGGCTGGACTCAAACAGCGACCCCAGGAGACCTCTGCACATCCCAGCTTTGCCACTGAGGTTAATGGAGGACACTTTTTTTTAATGAAAGATCTAAAGATGTCACTCATACTTAATTTTAATTGTCTGCATTTTTTTCAGGGACTGCTCAGAATTCACCTTATGGCTGGCCAGAATCTGGTGCCTAAAGATAACCTGATGGGGGGCATGGTGAAGGGCAAGAGTGACCCCTACGTCAAGATCAACATTGGGGGAGAAACATTCACCAGTCACGTCATCAAGGGGAATCTCAACCCCACCTGGAACGAGATGTACGAGGTAAATAACAGGTTTCTCATTGCTCCAAAAAATGCTGCTTCCTTGAAATGAAAGAACCCAGTTTTTATAACATCATAGTGACTACTGTGAAATCAGTGGAATTGTTTTAAATTTGCATAACAGAATACTTCCAAATGTTTTCCATTGTGACATGTTGAGAGTGTTTACAGCTTTCTTTGTCCCTTAGGTGGTTCTGACCCAGCTGCCCGGTCAGGAGCTGCACATGGAGGTGTTTGATAAAGACATGGACATGAAGGATGATTTCATGGGCAGGTAGCTGCTTATAATTACATTTTGGAATGAGTGGAATAATTAAATTCACCTTAAGATGCATTCTAATCTCACATATCCCAAATTGTAGGCTGAAGATCAGCTTGAAGGACATCATTGATTCTCAGTACACCGATCAGGTGAGATCCTTCAGTATGAGACAAAACTATTTTTGTGGCATGTTTTATTTAGGTGCATAACGGTCAAAATAAATGGTAAGACATTAAGTCCTGCTGTTGTGAAAGGTTTTGGTGGTTCTGCACTGATCTGGAGTGTAGTTATGGAATGGAGTTGATCAGAGTGTCCCTGAGAGAGCCAGGCAAGGTTATATGACTACAAATGTAATTCAGAGTGATTACCTTCATCACATGGTGCATGTCTCCTGATGGAAGGCGTGTCTCCCTGAAAGACAAGGCCTCAATCGACCTTCAGCCAGCAGTGATGATCTTATGCTAAGATCCTCCCCAATTTAGCATTTATGGGAAATACTGAAACTGTCTAAAGAAGATAGAATGAAGATAAATTGACACCAACTTTTCCATAATAGTATCAACATTGCCAGGAAAAGTTACTTTTAAGAATAACTCTCTCATTTTCAACATGGACCCTATTTTCCCATCTTTTTCCATCATCCTAAAATCTCATCAATATGGAACTATATATAACGTTCTTGCCAGGTTGCATAGCTCTCCAATACAGTCCCAAAGTACGCTAAACCAACCCCCAAAACACCCAAATCATGTCTTTTTCAACGCATTGATTTATTGCTCTGTGATGAGATACAGCAGCAAAAAGAAGTCAGTGAAAGTTACCTAAAGAACTATGTGTGTGTGCATGCCATTTACTTTTCAGTGGTACACTCTAAGTGACGTTAAGTCTGGTCGGGTTCACCTGGTGCTGGAATGGGTTCCCACAGTCTCAGATTCAGACAGACTGGACCAGGTCAGTATCCACAAACAAGGCATCAGTTGATGGACACTTACTGGTAAGACTGATCTAGATTCACTGACCGGTCCTTTTGTCTGCAGGTTATTCAGTTCCATTCCAGACAGTCCTACCAGAACAAGGCGGTTCCCTCAACCGGTCTGCTGTTTGTATATATCGAGCAAGCAGACGGCCTACCTGTGAGTCTTTTTTCAATGTTGCTTCCAGCTGGTGAAAGGTCAAAATAAGTAATAATACACTTTGTTAGCTGTAAACTCAGTTGGAGGCCTGTCCTTTCTGTTAACAGCTGAAGAAGAGCGGCAAGGAGCCAAAAGTGGGAGCTGAGGTTATTCTTGGAGAAACCTCCCGCAAAACTACAGTAAGAGCCCAAACCTTTAGTCCAGGGAGAGACCTTTCTGTGTTTTAAGGCACTTTCTGCAGGACTAATTGTAATCCATGGATATCCATCAATCATTGTCCCTGATTCTTGTCTCTGAAGGTGTGTGATCGCACTGTATCACCTCAGTGGAATGAAGCGTTCCACTTCCTGGTTCGTGACCCCAGAGAGGACATACTGGTAGTTAAGGTAAGCTGGTTTAAGCACAGGAAGAAGGTTGAAAGAAAGAATATGTTGCTATACAGATGGAAATAATGTTTCTTCCCTTAGCTATATAAAAACTCCTGTGCATCGATACGGCTGATGAAAATGAAAAACAGCACTAATGGAAAGGCAGACAAAGCTCAGACTTAAGAATTAATCACATGCAATGAGGCACCACTACAAACATCAAAATGAGCTCACTGTCCTTTGCTGCATTGTATCTGCTCCTCTGTATAAATAATTAAGCATCATCTTGGAGCAACATCCATTTCAGATCTTGTTTATTGAACATATGCTATGGAAATTCTTCTTCTTTTTATGTTGATGGAACATTTTTTCAGTTTGAATAAAAATACACAGAACAATAGGAACGCAGAGACCTTGTATACCACTATGTTATGCAACTTATCTTCCTTATCTTCCCTCAGTTGTCTCACACCTGGTCCTTGGCCATTGGGTCCCTGGTGGTTCCTGTCAGAGAGCTGCTTTCTGAACCACAGCTGGTCCTGGATCAGTGGCTGCATCTGGATGGAGCCTCACCACAGAGTCAGATCCTGCTGAGGGCTGAACTCAAGGTGGGAGAATCTGTCTGTCTGTTTCTCTGCATTTCGATCTTTGTGTCACTGTTTGTGTGCCCCCTCTCTCTCCCTCTGTTCTTGTTACAAACTGATATGATGATCTTGATTTTGTTGTTTAACTGCAGATGCTGATTCCCACTAAATGTCCTGGTGCCACTGAAAAGGCTAAGCCCAGCTCTGCCTCAGATCCCTCTGCTTCTAAGCAGAAACTGGAGACAGACAGGGTGCAGAGGTGAGACAGTTTATCCAAAACCTCACCTTCCTTTTCCTGTTTCTTTCCTGAAGCTTCCTTTAACACCGCTGTTGGTATTTTCAGGTCAAGTTCAGTGGACGCTCCGCCTGTGGAGACAATTACTCCACTCTCTGTGCGTGAGGATGTTGATGTGGAGGAAATGTCAGCTGATGTGATTGAAGAGGAGGAGGAAGAATCCCAAAGCCCTGCTGTGGTACAGCCTCCACACACCTCACCAGACCCCAGCTTCGCCACTGAGGTGAGACTCCTGATAGTGATGCAACAACAGGCATGACACCATGATGTGTAAGTAAGTTAACCGTTACTTGGAAAAAAGTAACGGTTAACTTTATTACAGCTGTACCTTGCTATTGAACCAACCAAATATATATTATTCACATTCATACTCACCTGCTGTGCTTACTTGAATAAGAAAATGATGATTTGTCCAAAAAGCAAAAAATTAATTAAAAATCGTCTTAAAAGGTCCTAAGAAACATTACATTTATCTGATACTTGTAGACACCCTGTAGTGACAAATAATCATTTCAGTGTTAAAATATTTATTTGAGATAGTCCAGGCTTTAGTCATTTAGCATGAAATGTCTCTGCTAGTGTCGGTCACAGAGCTGTATGCTGTAAGCTGTACTCTACCATCTTGTTTCCTTGTGCCTCTGTCCTGTAGGGTTTGCTGCGAATCCACCTGCTGGAGGCTCAGAGTCTGATTGCCGCGGATAAGCTGATGGGATTTAAGGGCAAGAGCGATCCCTATGCCAAAATCAGCGTCGGAGAGGTCACACTCAAGAGTCACGTGATCAAAGAGAATCTCAATCCAACCTGGAATGAGATGTATGAGGTATGAGGGTTGTGCAGTTTGAATCGCCCTAAGCACAAATTACAAGAGGGCTGAAAGCATTAATGGTTCATGTTATTTAGCTCATCTGAGCTCGGTTGAGTGTTTTTGTTATTTTCCCACAGGTGGTTCTGAGGCCCCAGTCAGGCGTGGAGGTCCAGGTAGAGCTGTATGATAAAGACATGGACAAAGATGACTTCCTGGGCAGGTGAGGGCAATGTGTGGGGCTTTTAACCCTCCCATATCAGCTGGGAGACTCCTGCAATCAGCTTCAGTCTCTCAGGCTGCATCTGAGACCGGATAATATAAATGAGATGGGAAATATGAGCTTGGGTTGCACTTACCTTTTGTGGATCATTTCCTTGCTTGCATCATTTCTGCATCTTACTATTCCTGTCAAAACACCAACTGTTTATGGATATTTTCAGTGCATCATCCCCATCCTAAGCACACTAAATAGGCTCCTTCATAGCAGCGCAATGTGAGTTAAGTCACACAGTGAGTGTGACTTAATGATTATTGTCTGGGTTGATGAAATTTATCTGCTTATCCAAAACAATCAAGTTTGATATGTTACTGTTTATTTGCACATGTAAAAATGATGAAATGCATAAGAAACTGAAAGAAAAATATGTTCTGTTGAGATAAAAAGAAACAAAACGAGCAAAAAAATCAAAATGATTAAAATCAGTACAGCTGAATTAGATAACAGAAACAACATAATTTAATGACAGACACTAAATTTAGATTATATAATTAAGTCAGTGTGATGATCTATATCATCCACCTCCCTGCTCACCCTTTCTGTATGTTTTGGTTATACTTATTGTCTCAGCTTGATGTACATATGTTTATCTTGGGTTTTTTTCTGAAGTTTGTACAATGTTCTTTATTGTGCGCAGGTGTAAAGTCAGTTTGGCAGATATCATCCAGTCCCAGTATACAGACCAGGTGAGCTTTCCATCCTTCTCTTCTATTAAATCTATTACACTGTTGAAGTAACAGGCTGTGATTCAGTCAGTGCACTCCTCTGTTGCAGTGGTACACTCTGAGTGACGTGAAGTCCGGCCGGGTCCATCTGATACTGGAGTGGGTTCCAACAGTGTCTGAAACTGACGCGCTGGACAAAGTTAGTGCCGCTTTCCTCATCAAATGTTTTGTTTTTCTCTTATTCCTACATCAACATATTTATCTTCCTCATCAAGGGTGAATCTACTTCTCTCTTCAACCTACTTCCATACTAAATATGAACCCATCTGTTCTTGACTCACTGTCCACGTTAGTGCTGAATCATTCTAACATGATTTTCATGTGATTCACCACCGCAGGTGCTGCAGCTACAGTCTGTCCAGTCTTACCGCAACAAGACCGTTCCCTCCGCTGCTCTGCTCTTTGTCTATATGGACAGAGCACACTCACTGCCGGTGAGTCATTTGCCTCGTACATGTACGGTGGAAAAATCAGGGACTGTTTAGACTGATTAGACAGTAAGAGTGTTTGTAGTAATACTGTTAATATTTTATGTAATATTTGGGCCTGTCTGACTGGTCTGTTCATTATAATAGTTTTGGTCCATGCTTATATATGTGCAAGAGTTCATTAAACTCAGTTATTTGGACACATATTGATACAGACATATTGAAGTACAGTGAGTAAGTGTTGTTTCGTGGATTAAAATCTCAAAAGATTGTTGTCATAAAAAATAAATGTATGTGGTTGGCTAGCAGCTTTTGTTGGATTCTATGATAAAAATCTTAGGAGGTAATGTTTGATTTGTTAAGAAAAATAGAAGTTGTGTTCATTTTGTTCTGATTGTGGTGGAGCTCACCTCAGTATTGCATTCAGACAATGAATTAAAACCGTTCACATGACGTTGTATTTAGCAGCCTGCAGCAGGTGACGTGTTTGTGTGTCTTTGTGTCTGTGCAGTTTAAGAAGAGCGGGAAGGAGCCCAAAGCTGCTGCTGAGCTGGTTCTCGGTGACACAACATACAGAACCAAGGTGACACACTGGGCATCAAGACATTTACATTTTACAGCCAACACTGTGCCAACACTCATAATTGCCTTAAACATTCCTGTGACAGCATGCCTTTCTATGATTTAACACTCCACTTTGTCTTTGTTTTGCTGCCTGAAGGTGTGTGATCGCTCCAGATCACCTCAGTGGGATGAGGCCTTCTACTTCCTGATTCATGACCCCAAAGAGGAGATGCTCATAGTGAAGGTTGGTGCACACTGTGTGGTTTAGGGTCTAATAAGCAGGACCTGAGGCCTGCTGTCACTGTCAGGAGCATCTCCAGCCCTGGATGACATTTTATAAACCTGTCCTCCTCTCCCCAGTTGTCCAGTGCCTGGGACCAGCCCATGGGATCTCTGGTGCTTCCTGTCAGAGAGCTGCTGTCAGAGCCACAGCTGGTCCTGGACAAGTGGCTCAGCCTGGATGGAGCCACACCCGAGAGTGAGATCCTGCTGAGGGCTGAACTCAAGGTGGGAGGAGATGATACACACACACACAACTGATTATTTTTTATTGTCGTTAAGACACAGAATAACTAATTGGACATTTATGGTTTACAGATCCTGAATTCAAAGATGACTGAACCTCCACAAAGATCTGTACCTGTTACAAAAGAAGAAGAGCCGGTCATCAGCATCGACCAGTCAGTCACTGCAGCAAGTGAGGAGAAACAAAGTCCCGAGCTGCAATCTGATGAGTGAGTATTTTGTATTTTGTGTCTGACTTGTTAATAGATTTATCAGAATTGCCAGATTGATTGATGTCAAGTATGCTACAAAGTGTGCTCAGAACAAAAGGGCAAAAGTACAAATGCATAGGATGTTAAATAAAAATAAAAAACAGACCAAAAGAGGGCATTGAGTCGACTAGCCTGATCTCACTGGGCAGGTTGCTCTACAGCCCCGGGCCACAGATGGAGAAAACACCATCACTCTTTATCCTCCACCCGGTGTGTGGAGGATCTCATGTTACACACAGGCTCTTAAGTAGTTCAAATACTGAGAAGCAGCTGGCTGCTAATCCAAAACATGCCCTAAAGGTGATCAATAAGATCATTAAATCAATCCTGAATTGTAGCCGGGGAAGTGAAACTAAAATGGGGATAATAAGCCGTCTCCTCTTAGTTCCTGTCAGGAGTTTAGCTGCAGCATTTTGTAACACTGGTGTGTGTTGTCAGGTTTGGTGCAGCATCCAGCCAGCCTAAAGGGCCTGAAGCAGCAGAAGGAGACGCTGCCGCCGCCATGGAAGAGCCCGCTGCTGCCGAACCAGCTGCCCTGCACACCGACCCTCACGCTCACCCTGTTGCTCCAGTGAGTCGCGGTGCATCACGGTCAGTTGTTCTGTGTTTTAACTGCGCACGGTCAGCTTCATAGCTTAAATGTGGTTTTTGCTCAGCTGGTGGAGGAGGCGACAGACGCAGAAGAGCCGAGCCCGCAGCCCGTCACTGCAGCAGCAAAGGGAGAGTTTCAGCCGTGGCAAGCTCCAACTGAGGGGTGAGCTCTGCACTGAAGCAAATAAGACTTATTATTATACGGCTTTTCCCTTTTGTCATTTTTGCCTCAAAGAGCTATTTACTGGAACCCCCCACAAATGAATAATGAATAAACAGCTAATGAAGGCTTTATAGCTGAAACATGATCCCTATAACTGCTGGATGAAGACACTGAACTAAATGAACTTCATTCAATTGGGAATACTATTTTTCTAGTTTTTGCAATTTTTAGCCTATTGATACACTCTGTAGTTTTTTTAAAGTAAAATTTACATTTTACAGAGAAACAAAAAAGTATGACTAAATATGTATCCTTTGTGTGTGTGTGTGTGTGTGTGAAAGTAGGACTGGTGTAGACAACCTTGCCCATGCCACAGTGACCAGTCTTCCCTCGGACGCACCAGAGCCAGAAGAGCACCAACCTGGTGAAGATCTACCACAACGCAGCAGCCCCAGTCAAGACTTTGCTCGTGAGGTGGGTTTCGTTTATCCCTCAGTTAATAGAAAGGAAATAGTTCTCAATGAAACACTTGTGGATCATGGTGGGTATCTGTGTCATTGTTTTGGGAAAGAGATGTTTTCTCCACAAACAAATATCCATCCAGCCCCAATGTATTTTATTGTATTTTGAGTGAATTGTCCCTTTAATTCTAACCCATAAACAATTCATAAACAAAGCTGTTAAAAAATGCCACCTCCTTTGGGGAAACTGTATATTTGCACTGACGAGGTATTTCACAGTTGATCCTAAACCTTTGTCCTGTAGGGGGTGTTGAGAATCCACCTGCTGGAGGCCCAGAGTCTGGTTGCAAAAGACAACCTGATGGGGGGCATGGTGAAGGGCAAGAGTGACCCCTACGTCAAGATCAACATCGGAGGGATGGGATTCAAGAGTCACGTGATCAAGGAAAATCTCAACCCAACCTGGAATGAGATGTATGAGGTATGATGTGTTCAACGCTTGTGTGTCGTTTGGATCGGATTGCATGAATGTCTTACAAACCTGGATTTTTGTTTTGTTTTGTCCAGGTGGTTTTGAGTGGGCAAGGTGACCAGGAGATCCAGTTTGAAGCTTTTGATAAAGATTTAGACTCTGACGACTTCCTGGGCAGGTGTGTGATCTTATAGTTCATGGTCGAGATAAGAAGTGTAACAGAGTTTTCATACATTTGTATTAAAATCTTTATGTTTTAGTGCTTCGATCGTTTTATTAAAATTATTTCTTTATTCCCAGCAAAACTCTTAATCCCAGGTTTCCCCCACTTGCCAAACTTCCATATAAACTAATGCCATTCAATCCAAAAATTGGATATTCGGACATTTCTTTACAGAATTGTGTAGTCCATTCAGTGGTCATGAGATTGAACACAAACTGGGACAGTGACTCTAATCTGATCTGCCTGATTAAAACTAAATAGGTTTCCATGCACAAAATATGTGATTATCATATCAGATTGTGCAGGAAGTCACATTTATCTAATCTGCAGGAACATTAGTAACATTATCCTTAGCTTGTAGGACAAAGCAAAGTTTTCTTGTTGTGGTAGTTGTGGTAAAGTCTCATGTAAATATAGAAAATCTTCAATTCTTTGGGTTTAGCAAACTTGAAGTGTCAATCAATAACATAAAGTTATTGATAAATGCTGTAAAATGTTAATTGCTTTCTTGTCATGTTTACAGATTCAGTGTTCAGCTAAACGAGGTCATCAGATCCCAGTACACAGACCAGGTTAGTCAATGAGTCATAACTTGAAGTCATGCCAGTTGTTTTCGAAGTTTCCTTTCATGTTTCAGCCTGTGCACATTGTGCATTAAGGGCGTTGGCCCGCCTCTGTAAATGACATGTTTCAACTCTGTTTCAGTGGTACACTCTGAAAGATGTGAAGTCTGGACGGGTTCACTTGATCCTGGAGTGGGTTCCTACAGTCTCAGAGTCGGTCGGACTTGACCAGGTCAGTCCTCGCCCGTGTTTAGGCCTTTATCACACTCTAATTTTAGTCTCATTCTCTGTTTTTATTCAAAACTCTTCCAAATGTGGTTTGTTCAGATGGCTCTAAAAAAGCAATTTTCTGGCTAATGCTTTTGAATTACATTCAGCACACACTTCTCTCTCTCTCTCCCTCTCTCTCTCTCACACACACACACACACGCACAGGACACAGATTCATACTGCAGCAAATTGTTTTGTTGCCTGATTGGCTGTGTTCCATTTCCCAGGTGCTGCAGCTCCAGTCTCTCCAGTCTTACCAGAACAAAGCCGTTCCCTCTGCTGCTCTGCTTTTTGTCCATGTGGAGAGAGCGCACTCGCTGCCTGTGAGTCAGCTGCAGTTGTTCACTTTACTGTGATTTGTCTCTGTGTTGCGATCAATACATCTCACTTCTTTTACATACTGACATACAGAATGACTCGGCTCGGCCTTCAGTGGCTCAGTCAATCAAGCTTGAGCGCGTCTTTCTTCTTTTATAGCTGAAGAAGAGCGGAAAGGAGCCCAAAGCAGGAGCCGAGCTCGTCCTTGGTGAAACAACATACAGGACCAAGGTCAGACTCATGCTGTGTGATGCCTCATTCTCAGTCTGCCGCTGATGAATGAATTAACATGCTAATAATAGTCTCTTTTCACCATCTGTCTCAAGGTATGTGATCGCACTAGCTCTCCTCAGTGGAACGAGTCTTTTTACTTCCTGGTCCATGACCCCAAACATCAGATGCTTGTCATGAAGGTGAGACATTTATTTGAGTCGTGATTTAAAAGCCCTGCTGATTTTTGCTCTCGTTTGAGATTATAGATAACCTTTGTTCAAACTCAGCAGGGTTGATATTGTAGTGACATTTGTGCATCTCTGACACTGCAGCTGTCCAGTGCCTGGGACCAGCCCATGGGATCTCTGGTGCTCCCTGTCAGAGAGCTGCTGACAGAGCCACAGCTGGTCCTGGACCAGTGGCTCCATCTGGACGGAGCTGCACCTGAGAGTCAGATCCTGCTGAGGGCTGAACTCAAGGTGGGAGAGCAAACACATTCACACATACACCCTGTTAATCGTATTTAAAGTGTATGCATGTGGTTCTATCCAGTGAGCAAAGATTTTGAGTAAGATATTTTTTTTCCTTAGATTCTTGAGTCCAAAATGGTGGACATGATAAGTGCAGGGACTCTGCCCTGTGCTGCTTATGGATCTGGAAACGGGCAGGTGAAGTTGTCTCTGTCCTACGCCTCGCAGGAGGGAAAACTCATCGTCATTGTCCACGCCTGCAGGTCTGCTTCAAGTATTGTGCTGTAAAATGCATTTTCTGTCATATTATATTCTCACTAGATATATAGATCTAAGAGAGGAGGCCCAGACTTATCACCCTGAAAACCCTGAGTTCATAAGTTAAGAAAAAGCTTTATTATTCAACAAAGTGATGGCCTTGTTTAACAGATGAAATGAAAGAATGGACGATGCACACTCTGCACAATGCTTATAACTCTGCAAATGAGTTCAGCAGTTTGAGCAAAGGGCCAGATGGGCTCCACGATTCATTTTTGTAACACCTGTTCATGGCTGCTGCTGCAGCAGCAGTATCACAGCAAAAATTCACACCTCAATGAAAGATTATATGTGTAAGCCACCAATGCAATCTCATTTAATCGTGTATTCTCTCAACTAATTGCCTCACAGTGACAATCATGTAGCAAACTGACATGCCAGGCCCAAGTATTGGTTCAAAATAAATTATGACATTATGTGGCCTCTAGTCTAGTCTAGTCTAGTCTAGTCATTAACAAACCTGTTAAAGCCTCAAATTTTAGGCTGTTTAAGCTATCATATACATTCAGTCCTTTGATGATAGTAGACAAGTACCAATTTTAAAATCCACTTTCAAAGCTTTAAAAAGATCAACACTTCAATCTAAAACCTCAAAATATAAAGAACTGACAGTTTTGGAGCACAAGAGGCAGTTTACTACAGGTAATGGACTGAAATGTAATGCTTTGTATGTGTTTGTGCAGAGGTCTGTTGTCTCAAGGAAAGGATGGAGTAGACAGTTACATCTCCCTCATGCTGCTGCCAGACAAAGCCAAGGCCACCAAGAAGAAGACTGGTGTGAAGAAAAGAGACCTCAACCCAGAATACAACGAGAGGTAACTGACTGTATCGACTGTTTCCAGGCTTTTTTTTATCTTCTAAGACCTCTGTGCATGTGTGTCTGTCTTCAAGTCTAATCACTGACAATTTATTGGTGGTTTCTTCAAGGTTTGAGTATGGTCTGCCTGTGGAGGAGGCCAGATTCAGGCGCCTCAGCGTGTCAGTGAAGAACAACTCGTCCTCGTTCAGGAGCCGAGACCTCCTTGGTCAGGTTAGTTTCAGACTGCGCCTCCATGTGCATCTGCTATGATGAGGACACACTGGAAGACTTTTGCAATCCTAACTTATTTTAAAAATGTGATTTGTGGAATTTGTATGGGGCATCACACACTTCTATTTGACTGAGATGATCCTGCTGATTTCTTAAACATCATCAACATCAGGCTCTTAATGAAGTAAACATTAATATGCACAGAATAAACAAACACATAAAGAGAATTTGGGGAAGTCCATGCTATCAGTGAAGGTCAGTAGCCTTTATCAGAAAAAAGGTATCAAGCCAATGACTTCCGTTCATTGTTAAACAGAGGATGCCAATGACACAAGCAGGTTGCTAAGGCAACGACCCTCTGCTGTGTCCCTGGCTTTAGGGTTAAAGAACTCTGCAGAAATATTGATTATGCTTTACTTTCTGATATTGAACTAAAGTTATTGGTTGTTGAACTTACTTCTCTATGGATTTTCAAAGCAGGGGCGGGAGGGGT